>KV426549.1:0-21337 GCA_001632375.1 Exidia glandulosa HHB12029
GTCCGATTGCGGCGAGGGGGGAGGTTTCGGTGTCGGGAGGGTGTGGAGGGTAGGGTCGAGGAATGGCTCTTGTTCGTTCGTCCGCTGTACGTCCTAGCGTTGGGATAGAATCGGATACACCCTTATCCGTTCGTCCGTGAAGACGGAACGCGAGATCCTTGTTGGAAGAAGGATCGGTGGGTAAGGATCTCGGGTTCGTCGGAACACTAGGGAACGGATATGTACACGTTCCATATGAGGGCGGAGGGATGCGGGATACGGGATATGGGATGCAGGTACGTGTACTTGGGACTAGATGCGAGTGTGGATAGATGCTGGAGGGAACGAGGTGTATGCGGTGCGAGATTCAATTGCGAGGGGCGGTATGCAAGAAAGTGGATGCAGCAAATTACGCAGACTAGGTTTGAGATGGGGGGTGCGAGTGTGAGCTTGGGTGTAAGTGAGACTAAGCGATGAATGAAGGAGCGATGCAAAAGAGAGTGCATGTACTTTTTTAGAGTAATGAACATCGTCTACGACGATGCAGATACCGATGCGGACTGGGCCTGCCCGGGCGGAAGGAGGGAGAGCCCAATCTTGCCATGGTCTCCCGTGTGCTGGTAATGATAGCCTGTACATAGGTCAGCGTACGAAGTACTACCAGGATATCGACGTACGCAGACCGCTCATGTTTTTGAAACGCTTGCCACAGCCCGCCTGGCACTCGTACGGCTTGACATCGTCCGAGTTGGGGTCGACAGGCGCAAAGTTGCACTGGCCGTGGGTGATGTGGTACTTGAGCCCGTTCGCCTGCTTGTAGCTCTTGTTACAGCCCTCCTTCGGGCAGCGGAACGGCTTCCTGCGCGGCTCGCCGTCATGCGGGACTGGCGCGCTCTCAGTCACAGAGACAGTGCTCGAGAGCGCGGGGTCGAAATCCGGGGACGGCTCGCGCGAGGGCGTGGCGCTAGGCGAGAAGAGTACGGTCGGCGACGCGCACGGAAGGTCGGACATGCGGCGCTGCGCAAGCTTAGCGAGAATCTCCGCGCGCGGCGGGTACGGCGCATATGCGGTGGTGCTAGGCGCGCTGGAGCGGCGAACGAGGACGGAGGTGGTGTCGAACGCGCTCGGCGCAGATGCCGGCATAACGTGATGATCGAGCTCCATGTCGTCTGGCAGCTCGAAGCCGCCCGCGGAGAAGAAGGATTCCCCGCGCTCATCGACGACGACGACGTGCGCCTCTTCGAAATGGTCGACGAGCTGGTGGAGGTCGAGCAGCGCGAGGCCGCAGCAGGTGTAGTTGCGGCACTGTTACGGTGATGAGACGGCTGATGAGGCTGAGCGCGACAGGCACGGGTCTCTCACCATCTCTTCCTGCAGCAGCACGCCGTCGAATGCCGACTTGGCCTTGAGCGAGGCTCCATCGGCGCTGCGGGATGCGACAGTCAGCATGCAGTGGACGGCACGTGATCGGGCGAGAGCATAGCAGGGTATTGAACGCACCCGAACGAGCCAGGACTGAGACCCAACGAGAAACGTTGTTCGAGAGAGCTGCCCGACATGGCCAATGACCGTGGAGACCACTGCGACTGGCCTGCGATGTCGGTGTGCGCATGGGACGATGAGCCCGAGGCGATGGGAATGGGCTGAGCGGTCGACGCGAGCATTATGAGATGTGATAGGGCGCGTAGAAGGAAGTATTAAAGGTTATTAACGAGCGACGAGAGGACTAGGACGGTCCTAGAGAGCATGCACGCCACAGAACGCGAACCGAACACGCTGGTTCCGGTTAAAGCAGCACGCGTTTCTTCCGGCGAACACTCCGCATCTTACATCTCGTCCACCACCCTGGACCTGGCATACGCGGGATCGAGACTCGTTCGTAGTGACGCAGCTCGAGCAGCACCATTTACTGCCTCCACATATAGCCTAGAGTACTTTCTGACACCATAAGATGCATACCGGCGCGCTTTGAGCCATCGAGATAACGGTCCTAAGCAGGAAATGTAATCTCACAAGTACGGGCGTGAGGCAAGATGGAAGGCAATTTAAGTATGCCGTAAGAAGTGCTTTAGGCTGTCTGTGGAGGCAGTACAGGAGCAGCAAGTGTCCAGCCCATAACTGTAAGTGGCCTACCAGACAGGCGCCCTCTCTTGTATCACATCCATACCACGCAGTAACCCATGGCACTCGACCTTGACTGGCTTCGACGACCTCTTAGTCGTCTGACAGGTTCGATGTACTGGCAGAGAGTTTCAAATGCCACATACAGTAACATTCAGCTTTGTTCGAGAAGAAGGTCAGACATTGAGGTAGACTTTGCAAGTTTTGAGAGCAGGAGACATATGTACCGCGCCTACACGTCTTCCAGGATATCGAGGCCTAGCAGCCATGCGAGCAAGGTTGTAGCCTGGATCACCCAGGCCTTCTGTAAGGCGCGAGCGCGGCGGCAAACCGCTGCGCGTTTGCCGCCGGCCCATGTTTGACCATGTTTGGCCGAAACGCTGCGCGCCTTACAGAAGGCCTGGGAACTTCCGTCCTTTGAGGGACCCGTCCACCGTCCGCCGTCTCGCGCATTTCATTTCTCGCCACACGCGCGTGCGTTCCTTGCACAACTTCGCACACGAGGCTTAGCACCCAACTGCTCGACATCTGTCTCCTAAGATCCGGGTTCAGTCTCGTATATTCTCGTCCTCGCGGCCTGCCCTGTTCGTACTTCTGCACACTCGCCGTGGCTACTCTAGTGCCCGATCCGTCGAGCTCACTGCATGAAAAGTCCTTGTATATGGTCTATATACCTGCTTCGCTCCGAATGTCCATCATTGTCTTGGTCTTTACGCTGTTCTGTGGTGATCCTGTCTGTTGCTCGGACGAGCGGCTCAAACGCGCCCGCATCATCTTCAACACGGATCAGCGCCTCCCCTAGCTCCTACGCACGCTGCATAGATCTACCCGAAAGGGCCGCATGCAGGTGCTCGGTAACGTTGAGTCGCCAGGACCGTTTGATAAGGCCGGTTACATGAGGGTGGTCGTTTTCGACCGCAGCGCGATACATGAATTTGTCCGTCAACCTGTAGCGAGATACGCAGTGCAGCAGCGGGTATACCGCGCCCCAGAGCCGTACAGGTCAATACACCATAGTTATGAAGCAATATGTCGACCTCGTCGCGCGCGGTTTCGTCGACATCGAAGAAGAGGGGCGGATTGCGATACATCGTAAAATCGACCATAATGAGCGTATATTACGCGTCCAAGGGGCGTGCGACGTGTCAAATAGCAATAGTAATCGATATATCGGGTTTGGTGGATGAAGAATAACGAAAATATGGTGGAATGGCGGACGCGTCGTGGACGGGTCCCTCAAAGGACGGAAGTTTCCAGGCCCTTCGGATGCGTCACCGCGGGTCGACCAAACACCGCCAAATAGCGGTGAATGCATCCGAACGGGCCTGGATTATCGAGGCTAGCAAGGTTGAGAGAAGAGCGGCCGGCTTGGAGCGAGATTAGATCCCGCGTCTTGTCTTCAGCCACCTCGCAGCCGGGATGGGTAACGATGGAGGTACGTACATACCTGCACCCGCAACTGCATATCTGACGGCTTTCGCTTTCTAGGCAGTATCCCAGATAGACGCGACCTTGTGCGCAACAAGCCCAAGGTGCGCACTCGCCGCAAGTTCGCGCGCGCGCATCTGCTAAATGTCGTTGTAGGCTGAGCAAGCGGACAAGAACTCGCAATTAATTGCGCGCTGGTTCTTCTGCGCACTCTCCAAGGTAAGCTCTGACTTTGCGTCGCTGCGCGCTGTGACTCACCGCAACGTAACCCAGCGTCCGCTCCAAGAACCCATAGTCTCGTGCGCGTTAGGAAAGCTGTACAACAAGGACGCCGTACTCGAATATCTACTTGACAAGCATGCGTATGGAGACGGCGCAGAGATATGTGGCCATATTCGTTCGCTGAAGGTGCGTTTCGTGTTCCGGGCTTTCGCGCCACCCGCTCCCTCTGGTCGTGCACACCTTCTGCGGCCTTGCAGCCGACTCCTACTACGCGCCAGAGCTGCAATACCCCTGCGGGCCCGCTATCTGTGCTACTGGTCTGCGATATTCACACCAGCTGCTACTTGCCTCGCACAGCACCAGATTGCAAACCTTTGAACCTCCTCAATTGTCTCGCGCAGAAGGCGTTCCTTTACTAACATGCTTTTCTTTCCAGGACGTTAAGACGCTCCAGCTTACACCAAACCCAACTCCCTCGCCCTCGACCACACCCGAACCCGGCGCACCACCGCGAGCACACTTCGTCTGCCCGCTTTCGCAGAAGGAGATGTCGGGCGGCGTTCCCTTCGTGTACCTCGCGACCTGCGGGCACGTCTTCTCGGCCGGAGGGCTCAAAGCGCTCGCCCCGCCCCCGGGCGAAGCGGCGCTCTGTCCACAGTGCCAGACGAAGTACACTCCGGGATCTGCGAGCGGCGACGTGCGCATGATCAACCCGAGCGCGGAGGAAGAGGCCATCCTGCGCGATAACCTCCCTGCGCCGACCACCAAGAAGAAGCGGAAGAAGGTCGAGCTCGAGGGTCAGACGGACGGCGGTGTTGAAGGGGAGCCGGAGAGCAAGAAGGCGAAGACGAAAGCGAAACCTCATGGAGCGGTGGTTAACGCTAATGTTGCAATCGGCGCGCGGAAAGCGTTGGCGGTCGCGGAAGCGGAGGCGAACGCAGCCAAGGCGACGCTCAGCCCTGCCCTCAAGAGTCTGTACACTTCGCGCGACGGGCCACAGCCCAAGGAGACGTTCCTCACCAAGGGCACATTCACACGAGTGAGTATTCAGCCTATACTCCCAGTCTCTTGTTTCGCTGTGCTTTCCACATCCTGTTCTGTTCTCTCATGCGCATGCACTGCTTGGGCATCGTTCCGGTTCCGTTCAACCTCCACCTTATCAGCCCCTTTGCCACGTCCTCGATTGTTCTTGTTCTTGTTCCTCCTTCCCCTGCACCGCTGCGAAGCGGTCCCGCGTCGGGATCGCTTAGATTCTTATCTCTTCCCCCGGACGAGTCTACCCGCAGCCCTTGCGCCTCTTTCCCACTTCCTCCCATCCCCATCGTTCCTATGTCCTTCAGGTGGGTGGGACGCGCTGCATGTATGCATCGGCGGTCCGCCTCCCGTTCCATTCATTACCACAACCATTCAACGGCGCCGGTTTTGCATCGCATCGCGCCCGTCGCTGTCTCCGTGCCCGACGTCGCTTGCACGCATGCCCTGGCAACAACTTGCCAACTCTCTTCTCGTGCTAGAACGTGCGGCGTTGCTGTTGTTAGTGCCCTCTACTCGCGAGACGTGATGCATGCCTCGCTGGGCGCGCCCCAACCTCGAACGGGTCAACGCCCGCGCGTGATCAAACTTTGCCTCGAATTTCTTGCTCCGACTGTCATCTCTTTCGCTCCTCCCTCTTCCATCTTTCCCTCTTCCACGCGCTGTGGCCGCAGTGTTCCGCGGCGCTCGCAGGATGATCTTCCTGACCGCGCCGGCCTTCGACCTGCGCTTCGCATTCCCACACATCCCATTCAATAGCTCTGACGCCGCCCCTCGGATCCCGAGCGGCACGCAAGAGTCAAGCCACGCATCATTGCATCTTCTCCAGCCCTTTATCTTCAGCGGCTCGCTCTTCTTCCTTCCTTCTTTCCCCTCCCTTTACGTCCCACCCCATCTGCGTGCACAACGAAAACGAATGCGATAACTGACGACTAAAACCCGCTCTAATCCTACAGTACGCCTAACCGACACGACAACGACCACCACCGCCAAGCATTGACCTCTCCTCTCTTCGTCGCATACATACTGTATACCAACGTCTACTCCTGCTCCTACTCCAATGCAACAACAATGTCGCTCGCTCGCTAGGCCGCTCGTCTCCTCCCGTACTGGCTCATGGCTCGACAAAAACATGCTGGAAAACTCGGATTATCGTCTGCATCGTCCGCCGCCCGATCCAGCCCGACAGGGACAGGTATACGTATGTGATGAAATTGAATGCTGGTAGGGTGCGGCTGAATGTACAATGCGCTGCCGGATGGCGGGTGACGGTGATGGCGGGGAGGGACAGGCGGTGGGTGGGGTTTTCGGTGAATGAGTGTACGATGTGTGGTGAGAGGTGGAGTGCGCGGCGACGGACGACGACCGCCGTCAGGGGTTCCAAGACCGCTTCTAGAGCAAAATCTCTCGAATCTATTTGCATGATAGTGTTAGAGGCCGTAATGACGTGCTCAACGGATGAACGGGGGATACGAACGTTGCTTGACAGGATTGAGCTGACCGATCGTTCCCCAGAGTCGTAAGCGTAGCGTCGATTTGTCCGGGGCAGAACGGGGATTGTCGCGTGTGCCGCATGCCGGGAGCGTACGGCGGTGTTTGCAACAACATCGAAGATCGATGTGTCGTATGGCGATCCCGCGAAGGTTGATACAAGTTCCGATTCCACGATCAAGATTTGCACGTAAGGGTTTCCAGCAGACGACGATGTTGAGAGCAGAGTGTGTACCAATAACATCCAGGATGGAGCGATCGGCAAAAACGAGAGGCAAGGTGAGACAACGATGATACGCGGGACCGACAACGAAAAGAAAAGGAGAGGAGGATGCAGAGGATGTGTAGCGGGCAGGAGGAGGGATGTGCATGTGCGGTGAACATGGTATGTGGTCGGGGGTGTGGTATGATATGTATGTGCATTGTGTGCGCGAGCCGTGCGCGGACGGAGTGTGGGAGAGTGCGAGAGCGTTGTGCGGACGGCGCGGCCACCGGCAGGAGAGCGGAGAGAACGAGCGGAAAGCGAAGGAGCGCGTCAGAATCAATTCAAATCAAAGCGGCCCGGGCCAGGTTGTCACGTAAAACAATGCTGGAGAAGAAAGGAGTTTCAAAACGAAATTCAAAGAGGCGCAATGATAGCGGCAACGAACAAACGCAGCGGTGGGAGGTACGACGCGGGTTTGGTAGCGTCGGCAATGGCGGCGGTGGCGGTGGCGACGGCAGCAGTGAAAAGCAAGGAAAAGGAGGAGGGTTGAGCGTGCGAATGTCCCAAACGGTCAGAGGGGATGGGGAAGCATTACTCACTCTGGAACAGCCGGTTAGCGCTCCAGTCATAACATGTCCATAGAGAGCACGGACCTTCAACTGCGGCCATGACCTTGGTCAGAAGCTTCGTATCCGTCGCGGTCGTGAAACTTCACATCGTCAGCGATCGTCTCGAAAAAGTCTTGACCCGCCGACAGATGGCTATGGCCGTAATCTCGACGACCACTCACTGAATGTAAATCTCGCGCTCCTTTACACGATTCGACTTGGTGCTCAGTCTGAGGAACCGCTTCTTGAAGTAGTCCTTGCCAGCGTCCACATCGCCTTCTTTGCCTATCCGAGATTGTCAGCGTCCGATTCGTAGATCCCTGTGCTGGCTAGGCGCCGACGAACCGTCATAGTCCTATCCAACGGAACGAGACGTCAGCTCAGAGATCAGATCAAACGCCGGACGGGCGCCGGCTGCTTGGCGCAGGTACGGCGCGCCGGGGGTGAAAAAGGCACACGTACAGGGAACACAGTACGAATATGTGAATGAGGAATCTTCTCCGTGAAAAGATCGACCTTATTCAAGAACAGAATCTACCAGAAGCTGTCAGAAAGCGCCAGCGCAGGCGTCTGCGAGGAGCTCTCACGATGGATGTTGTTTTGAACCACTGTGAGTGACATATCTGGTCCCAGATAGCCATAGCGTCTTGCATCTGGTTCTGCGGGGCCGTAAGCGGGCCAGACACGGGTACGATACGTCAAGGCGGCAGTGACGTACTGCATCCTTGTCCTCTACGAGGCACTGGTCGTAGCCGGATAAGGAGACGAGGAAGAGGATAGAGGTGACGTCCGAAAAACAGTGTATCCATTTTCGACGTTCGCTCTTCTGACCACCGACGTCGAGCATATGCAGTTTGTGCGACTTGACATCAATCACCGTTTCGATGATACCCGTCGTACGCGCGCGACACCGGAGAATGTCCTGGAAGTCGGCAAGCCGTCAGCTTCCTAACATTGACAAGCGAATACAGAGAAGGACGAAATAAGCCTGCGAGAAAGGTTGGGGCGGCCACGCCGCCGACCACTGCTGCGACAGGGGCTGTGGACGAAAGTGTGCAGAAAAGTGCCCACCTGCTCGTTTGGGGCGTAGTGTGGGTCGAAAAGTCGATCAAGGTCAGAGAAGTAGCTGACACGCGGGTGCGGGTCAGTCGCGCTGGCCGGGTCCGCTGCTTGGAAAAAGAGACGCACTATGACAAGCTACGGTACCGCGGGTCAGCATGGCGAGGAAGAGATTCACGCAGGGGTTTAGGGTGCGACGTACTTTTCTGGAAGCGCAGCTTCGTTGCCGCGTTCCCAGCCACGCTGAACTGCCGGGTCCTTCCATAGCGCGCGGAGCGGCTCGAGGTATTCGATCGGGAAGGGCTCGCCGTCCTTGACGTCTGTTGCGTTCTCGACCATGGTGACATAGTCCTATAGAGGGAGGCGCGCGTTTAGTGGGGTGGAGGCGAAGCGCCAAGGGCCAGGGGCAGACTGACCGCGTTGGCGTCCTGGACCTTGAGGTCGAAGCCTTCGAGAGCGTCGAGCAAGTTCCGGAAGCCGTGGGTGATGTTGCCAAAGACGAGCTGGCGGTACTGCTCTATCTCGGTCTTCTCGAACCCGACGCCGTGAATGATTTTCATTTGCTACGGGTTTCGCGTGAGCGGGTGGGTCGAAACTCGGCGGCAGCGCCGACAGACCTTGAGAATCGTCGTCTTGCCCGAGTCACCAGATCCCAGGAGCAGGACCTTGACCTCGCTCTCCTGCTGCTTCTTGGCCTGCGAACCGGCGTCAGCTACGGGCTGCGGGCGGCGGCGTCGGCGCAGGTACGGACCTCCTTGAGGTGCTTTTCTGCGTCGCGGTTGAGGCGCTTGTCCTCATCGGAGACGTCGCCGTCGAGCGAAATGCACGCCCCCATGTCGTCCTCGAGCTCGTCGTCGCCGCTGACGAGCGACAGAAAAGAAACGGGCGGGGATGGGAGGGGAAGAAGGCAAGCCTCGGGACTAGTGATGGCTCAGATCCCGTTCCCTGACACCCGACAATCCCGCCTCAAAATTCAGGGACATTATACTGTTACTCAACGCCTAGAACTCGCGCTTAACTCTCCCCGACTACCAGCAGTCCCAATATTTCCCCAGAATATCGCTCCAGGGCTTTAGCATTGCCAGCCGGCCAAGAGATCCAAGGGCCGGATGGCCGAGTCTAACCCAAGTTATATGCTCGCGTGTGGATATCCCTCACGGTAACCTGATGTTCTTCGTGATGCAGGAGCTAGGGATAATAGTACAACAGGGTAGCCTGTGCGCGAAGGGACGGAGGCGTTACGACGATGACGAGTCGGGGACGGCGAAGACGCGAGCCATCTCCTCGACAACGGCCGGTAGTTTCGATGCCTCAAGGACCATGAGTCTTCCACCCATCTCGACGCCCAGCGATTCCGTTTCTCGTCGTTCAGCTCGCGAGTGCGGAAAATCGACGGCGAGCGTGGCGTGCTGAGCATGCAGTTAGCGTCTTGAACGACAAAATCAACACGCAAAGAGCTTGGTTGCACAAGCAGCCAACCGCGGAGCATGTGTGCCCTGCATCAAGCGTTGCGATGGCTGCCTGGCGTAAGGAAAGGGCTCACTTTCGCGATAACATCGTCTTCGAAATGAAACGAATGCGTTCGACCCTCCTCCTTCGGTGCAGCAGCGCCCTGCTTTTGTCTTTTACTCGACGGCGGTGCCTCTGAAGCCCATTCCATCTCCTGCTCTGCCGTTGGTGTGTAGGTCCGGGAGATGAAGACGTAGTGCGAGAAGACATAGGGCTCGCCGTCGTCGATCGCCCACTGCATTTCGTCGAGAAGCATGCGGTACATTGGCGGTACGACTTGTACGGGCATGTTTATTAGGCGCTCCGAGAACACGAAGCCGACGTGTGACTGCTGCTGTAGTAATTGCGCGGTGGCTGGTGCTTTGGACACGATGTACTCGCGCAGTGCTTTTATCGACGCATTTTCCTACGCAGAATGAGTCGCAGATGTATCGATAGTCTTCCAGAGCGCACCTTATGTATGTGTAGGTTCAGGATGGATAAGAACGCGTAGGGATCGCTGTCCTTGCCGTCCGTTTTTACGGTCGTGCCAACAAGCGTTTGTCCTATGAGCAGCTCTGTCAAAGCTTCCACATTCAGCAGCGCGGCGTCGCTCTGGAAGAGCTGGAGAAGCAGGTTCTTCGTTGCGTGGTAGTCGTTCGCGTTCGGATCGAAAAACTCGAAGTCCACTTGGACGATTCCCTGCAAGGTCGCGTGGGCATGAGGCTATGGCTAGACAATGGATATAGCAGACGCACGCCGTCCTCTTCGTCAGAGTCCTGATCGGTGTCTTTTCGTTTGGGCATGGTTGGAAGGAGGGAAGAGACGGGAGCGCGGAGTTGGAGGCGCGTCTGTCTCTTGACCTCGATCTTTGACTTTCCTGGAATTCGAATATCTTCGTGAACGCTCGCTATGGCTCCCTGGATCGCACTACGTCCCTTATGCGGGCCACGTCTCGTCGCACTGTTTCTGTCCACGACGACCACTGTCTGCCCCGTCTCACGGGTTCTTCATCTTCACGCGGCGCCGCTTCTTGTACAACGAGGAAATCTGACGAAGCGCTACTTGCTCTTCGACGTTTCAGAGCTGCAGAATGCTGTCGTTCGAGCGACGGGCGCGTCTTCTGTCCTGTCCGTGACGAACCTCCACGAGAGCAACATTAATTTGGCGGGACAAGTCTACAGATAACACGGTCACCTGCTAAAAAAGACTACACCGTGAAGCGAAAAAGGTCGAACAGAGCGTTAAACGAGTCTGTGGTTCGGATGCTCAGTAGGCTTGTTAAGGTGGTTCAACAACTGTTCAACTCTCGCACTCTCTTGCAGTCACCGTTCATCGCCTTCACCCACGCGCTGCCGTCGACGAGGAAGGCTGCAGCACCTGTCAGCGCTCAGACACACGATCGAGAGAGAAAGAACTGGAACTGCCGGGCTCGGTTCCGGCCTTGGCGTCGACGTACATAGGCATCCAGCATACGATTCACAGCCGGCTGTCTTAGGCGCACGGTTGACGCTCACGATGCAGTGATGCGCGCGAGGTCAACCCGGAAAGACGCCGCCAGCGAGAACGCTGAGAAGTCGGACCTTGCAAGACAAGCTGAAAGTCCTAACTTCGTACGCAGGCAACTTGGAATCAATGCGCTAGGCTCCTAGTCCGCGGCGAGTAGAGCCCTGCGATTTACAATGGCCATAATGGTGGCGGCCAAAACTTTAAGGAGGGAGAAGGACGTGGGAGAAGGACGTCGCCGAGATCTCACGGCGCGGGGTTCCCTGTGCAGTGTGGACGGCTTGATTTGTAAAAGTGCTCCAAAGCAATCAAAGCAAGACAGGTGGCACTAGAGTACACAAACGTTGTTACAGGTAAAAATCGATAGCAAAAAAGTGCTAGCAAGACGCGGGTGACAAAACGGTGAACCATTCACATCGGCGCACCTAAGGCGCTAAGATCGATGTACGCTGGCAAGGAGGCTGCGTAACATAGCCGCTTGAGAACCACGACGACTGTGAGACCCGCTGTCGCCATTGGCGTCCAACGCGTCTTGCAGAGGCAAGACTGCGGCGACACCACCGATCCAATCACTTCAGGATCGTAACACGCTCGTTAGGAGGCTTCTTGAGGTTGTCCCACAGCTGCTTGAAGACGTTCAGAATCATGACTGTCAAGTCGTTTCCCTTGGCGACGTCGAGCACATCCTCCAATGGAACCCAGCGCAGCGAACCATCCGATGGCGCTGCCGGTGGCGAGTCTGGCGAAGCATCGAAGTCGACGGATCCTGCAAACCAGAAGGTAATACGCTGGTATGCGTCCGGCCAGCGCTGACCCGGACGGTCGACCCAGAGCGTGTCGAACGTGACGTAGAATGGATCAATGGTCGACTCGTCCGTGACACAGGCGACGGCTTCACGCCCGCCGTCGACGTAGTCCTTTTCGAGCTTGGGGAGCGCAAGACGGTGGCACTTGCGCCCGCACTAGGAGCAGGGTCAGAGAGGTGCTCGACGCGGTATGATGTGGTGGCGCTGCACGAACCACTGCTTCGGCCGCGCGCAAAGGCGAACGGAGCATCTCGTTGACATCCTCGTCGGCGCCTCGTGGAAGAGTGTCCGTATCCGTACCGTGCTCGCGTACAAATAGTACACGGTCCCGCTTGCTATCGATTACAACGAGTCCAACTTGAATTCGGAAATCGCTATGGCTGCGTAAGAAACATCTTTTTAGAAAACGGTGGACATACGCTGAAGCCCAATGATTGTTGCCCCACAAGTCGGTAGAATTGCGAGTGGGCAACGACGTGAATTCTTCGGTGGACATCGCAGCCATCGCGGAAGGAGGTTGAGTTCGCGTCGGAAAACACCGAAACCCGTGACCACAGATGGTTGAACGTTCTGTGGTCCGTCCACCATGCGTTCCCGAACCCCAGCTACAGCAAATGCGCTGATCACGAAAATGTAGAAAATTTGAGTGCGTATATGGACATGATAGTGCTACAAGTGACTCGTCCGCTTAGAAAACCGTACATCATCTCCTGCCGTCCTTTTGTGCCTGCGTCGCAGTCCACAGCCTCTGGAAGAGTCGCAGAGCTGAAAGAGTCCCAGGGTCGTACCAATCCTCTCTCGGCATCTTCTCGAGCAGGTCGTCGAGGGACATGAAGGACCACTGTGTTGGCGCAACACATCCTCGGGCTGGACCACGAACCAACCCGCTGTACCACGACACAATGGTTTGTCGGCCGTTGGGACGGCTCGATTTCGTCCGTCCGTAGTGATCGAGGTCAATTGCGACGGAAAATGGGTTTGTTGTAGCGACGGCATCGTCGTCGAAAACCAAGTCCTGCTCGAGCATGTCCCAATCATTTAGGTCAGGTTGGCGATAACGCCGCGATGGGCTAAGTAGCGGCAGGGGCGTGACGTTGTATCCAGTCTGGTAGGAGGCATGGGATGTATGAGCAAAGCATGCGCCACAAGCAGCGAAGGCAAACCTGTTCTTCGACAAATTTGAATGGTGCGTGAAGCAAATCGACAAAGTTGAACGTGACGTCGGACTGGGGAAGCCGGATTTCGCCACTCGACTTGTCTTTGAGCACGAGCACATCGCCGTTCTCGTTGAGCACAACAGCGCCGGCGCGAAAGACAAAGTCGCTAGGAGCCAGATAAGCTGCACATCCGCACCACTGACATTGACGTACGCAGAACAAAGCCCCGTACTTGAGAAGTGGTACCCTGAGAACGTGGTGTGTATCCCGTGGCGGTCTTCTGGCGGAAGGGCCTCCATGGTGCAAGTTGGAACGAACAGATGGCACGGCAATCGCCGATCCGTGGCACTGCTCTTGCCTCCGGCGCCGCGCTGCGATCGATATGGCCTTTGTTCACCCCACGCCGATGAGAAACCAGTCTGCCGGTGTTGCGGAGGGCAGGCATCAGCACGACCTGAAGGCCCTCATGCAGGCCGAGCTATGCGATCTTGTCTTCGAGACCCCCGATGTCTGCAGTATCTTCTTCCCCCAGAACCCGCAGCTCCATGCCCGAGTACCGCGTTACTCCTCGAAGGACACGAAGAAACTCCTGGATTCGCTTGTATTGGACAGATCGGAGAGGGCCTCATCCGAGAGGGCCTCCTACGAACCACTACTCGCACTACTAAACTACATCGTTGGGCATCAGCAGCCGGACGCTCGAGTACGCTTCAGGCTATACGACAAGGTGGTGGCAGGCAAGTACGACGGTGCCGGCGCGCTCAAGCCGGATCTGCTTGGGACAGAGGAAGCCGAAGAGACTTCAGACATGGTGCCTTGGCACGATGTCTGGATTGCGGTCGAGGTCAAGAAGAATGTCCCAGACGGATTGGCTCAGGCTATGACTTACGCTCGCTCCATGCTTGAAGTCGGGAACAAGTGGTTCTCCGTCGTCGTTTACTACAACCACATAGAGCGCCACGTTCGCCTCGGTTTCGCTACCCGACACGGGGTCTTCCTCTCACCCGTATGGCGCATCGTCACTCAATCTCGTGACTACGCAGTGTTCGCATCTTCTCTTGCCCATATTTGCCACGCGACCGAACAGTCTTGGAGCCTCGATCCGTTTCGTATCTTTGACCAGAACGGAGGTTTCCAATTCAACGTTCCCGGCTTGGGATCGTACAGGGTTGAGCGGGAGCTTTCTCACCGCATCCATGTCGTCGGTAGGGCGACACATGTGTACCTCGCTTCTCGTGGCATTACGGCCTCCGACTCATCGCGAGGCCGTGACTCCTCTCCATCAGACGCCGAGACAGCGCTGAACGAAAAGCTCGCGACTCCGATCCCTCGCCGTGTCCTGACGCAGAGGCCCACGACTCGGGCTACGGCAGCTGCAAGGGGTCCTCATGCTGCGCGGGATTCTGCCGCCGCATTGCCCCTGCCTGCGTCTCAGGTGTCACCAACTGTCAGATCGTCCATGTCCACTTCTCCACAGACGCTTGCCAATCCCTCGCCTGCGAATAGCACGGCCGACTGGTCCTCGCTCTGTTCCGAATCGAAGGTGATCATACTGAAGCCCAACGCCCCGTTACCTGCGCTTGTCATTAAAGACGCCTGGGTCATCTACGAGCGCCTCCAGATCGAGGTCGCTGTTCTAGAGCAAATCAGCGGGCAGTTCGGGTGCCCTGAACTCGCTGGTTATGCGACTGTCGCCCACCCAGGAATGGAGCGACTAGACCGATTTCTAGACAGCGGCGCGCAGTCCTCTGCGGAGTGGCGATGTAGATTTTGGGACGAAGTCTATTCGAGTGTCACCAGCGTCCCTATATTCTCTCCACGTGTTCACCGCCTGATTTTCTACAAAACGATAGGCGTTTCTCTGGAGCTCATCGCGAAGAATCCGGCTGCCGTTATACACGCAATGAAAGACTGCGTGATAGGTGTGTACCGTTCCTCCGACCCGTGTTAATATGCTCATGCACCCGTATGAGCTCAGCCCTCTACATATTACTCTTAGCGGGTTATCTCCACCGCGATGTTGCCGTTGGAAACATTCTTGCACTTCTCAAACCGAAGACGTGGGACCTCAAGGATATCGTCGAGTCTGCCTGGTATCGGTCCGACAAGCGGTTTGTCGCTTTCTCTTGTCACGCCGCCCAGGCCTAACTTTCTATTCAGATTCGAGAACTATAAAGAGCTTTTCGTCTCGCAGTACGCCTTTGTTTGCGACTTTGACCAGGCGGTCAAGTGGGATGCGGATCGTGAGCAAGCTAGTATGCGATCCGTGCGTATCGTCTATGCGAGAGTACCGGCCATGAATTTACCTGAATCTGACAGGGTACGCTGGCCTTCATGTCTACCGATCGCCTATCGGCGTGGAGTTTCGAGATACCTGGGCAGGACACCCTGATTGACGACTTGGAAGGCTGCATCTGGGTGCTTTTCTTCGTCGTTTTGAAGGCACACGAAGGGTCCTTGTCCGCGATGGAGAAGAAACACCTCAAATCGTTCGAGATCGATGATCCATACGATATGCTAGGCCCGAAGTTGGTTATGCTCATAACGCCGCCCAAAAGTGCCCATCTCCACAATGCGCTCAGGCCAACCTGGCCTCTGTGGCATCGGCTCTTCGCAGTCGCATCGACCGCTCGCCGTAAGCTCACAACATTCAGGGAAGAGTTCCCTAGCGGCCAGCCACTTTCCCCGGCGGCACTTCAACACCTTAAAGTCCTGTACACCGACACGGTGTTCGCATACCTCGACGCCGTCAAGGAGGCTCTGGAGGAAATCGCGACAGCGCCGGCCAATACCGCGGATGTTGAGGCTGCCGACCCTTTCAACGCCGATTCCTGACGCACTCTACTCGAATTTTGACTTCAATTGTAAGTTCCGACATTCAGCGTCTTATCTAAGTAACGTGTTCGTTACCTGCAGGTTCCTAAGCCGTGCACCAGTCGTGTAGTGAACGGGCTGAGGTGTGAGGTTCCTCGGGGTACCTGTCCTGCCTGATGCCTTTACGTCTGCCTCGCGCATTCTCATGAACCTTATTTACATCCCTTACGCTCTCGTTCGAGGAGCGGGCTGTTGACTGTGATTCCAAGACGCTCTCGCGCTTTACGCTGAGAATATATATGCTTTGTTTTTCTCTAAATGAGACGGTCCGTTGTATGAAATGGGAGAGCTTTACGACGCCGTACGACCCGTTCGACGAGTTCCGATCGACACAAGCGGCATACCGCTCCGATGGAGTATGGACCCAGACTGTATCGAACGTCATATCCAGTAGATCGACCATTTCCTGTCTTCAAGTCCTATCGCGCCACGTCCTGGGTTTTCCGGGCCTTAGGCCACGTCAGCTTCGCATGGAAGACTCGTACTTATGTGCCTCCTAGCGCGGTCATACCGCCGCGCAATGGAGAGCATCCACCGCGTGCTTGTATGGTCTGCTGCTCCAGCCGCCGCGACCTCTGCTGGTTAACTCGCGCTTTTTAGTGTCGTTGGTCCAGTGTACGGCCCGCCGGGGTCCTGCCGCAGGAAGAAACGGTGCAGCCCGTGTGAGTAGCCCTAGTAGGAGCTCTCGCACTGTCTGACGTTCACCCATCGCCTTTACCCACCCACTGCAGTCGACGAGGAAGGCTGTAGCGCATTTCAGCACCGGAGCGCGCTATTGCCAAGTGCACGCCGAGCCTGAAGGAAGACGCATAAGTTTTACATAGCAGCGTGGTCTCCAGCTACAAGTACAGCGTGAAAGCACGAAAGCACATCCATATCAAGTCCCGTCGAGAGCGCTACTTGAGCACGGTCTGCCGCTGCTCAGCAGGCGTCTTGAGATAGTCCCAAAGCTGCGTGAAGACACCGAAAATCTTGGATCCGAAATCGTCTCCCTTCAGCGCCGCTGAAACATCCTGTAGGGGAACCCATCGCGCAGAGGGATCGAGACGAGTCGTCGAGTTGGGCGAGATATCGCCGTCCACATAAGCGGCATACCAGAACGTAATGAGCTGATACCCCTGAGACCATCGTTCTGTGGGAGTGTCGACCCAGAGCGTGTCGAACGTAATGTAAAAGGGATCAACACTCCGCTCATCCTCGAT
Source organism: Exidia glandulosa HHB12029 (assembly GCA_001632375.1). Classification (NCBI taxonomy): domain Eukaryota; kingdom Fungi; phylum Basidiomycota; class Agaricomycetes; order Auriculariales; family Exidiaceae; genus Exidia; species Exidia glandulosa. The sequence continues at coordinate 17,179 of KV426549.1, forward strand.
GCGCGCTATAGCCTCGTGTTCCGGCTCGGTGTACTCTTTCACGAGCTTGGGGAGCGGGAGTAGAGTACACTGGTGCCCGCACTGCATCGGGTCCTCGCATGAGTGCGCCACATCGGACGATCCGGGACCGAACCCACCATCGCTTGCACGGACTCTGCTGGAGACCCCAATAACGCGTCGATATCCCCAGACTTGCCTCGCGGGAGGGTTGTCATGTCCAATCGTTTGTTGTAGACCATGAAAACGCGTTCTTGCTTCGGGTGGATGAGAACCACACCCGTCTGCACCCTGAAGTCTCTAAAGCCTGGATTAGCAATGTGAACTCGTGGAAAGAGAGCTGTGCGCACGCAGAGGCCCAGAATACATTTGCCAACAGCCGCGTCGAGTTTTGGGTTGTCTTATAATGATAGCGTTCTGCACCCAGGTTCATGGTTGGTGAAGAGGTTGGACGCGCACGGCCTGAGCCGAGCAACCGACTACAGGCGTTGTTCCTTGGCCCAGAACTCTTGATTGGATCAGGCAAGACACATGCAAACCTCAGAAAGCCGGAGACACGCAAAAAGAGTCGTGAATTGCAGTGCATCCGTGCTCGGAGTAAACTGACATGCGAGATACAGTGCGGACCTTTCCATTTCGAAGCGTATAGAGCATACTCATCATATTTGGCCCGTCTTAGTGGCACACCACAGTTGTTCGAAGAGGGCAAGAGTTTTGAGGTGAGCATACTCGCGTCGGTGTCCGCCGACTGTCCGCCGCCGCGGTCAGCTTAGCCTTTCTGCGCAACCACGAGCGCACCCTTACCTCGACTTAGTACATGCTCTTTCCACGGAATATCCACACGGCCTGCGCAGTTCAGTCTGACAGTTGGCGATGGCTACGAGTATAACGAGACGTACCGAGGCTCCCCATCCGATTTTCTACGCGTTTTATGGCCAAACGACCGGTCGCCGGCCACTCGTAGTTGTCCAGAGCGTTACCATTCACCAACGGCGCCCGAGAGTACGAGAGGTGACATATGAACTTGATGTGGGTCTTTCGCCTTACGTGATAGGCGTCGGACGCCTCGTTGGCCGTGCGTTGAAAGGCGAAGCGCGATTCGCAGCGCCGTCAGACCCGTCATGAGGTCCCTATAGATAGACAGCGCCTCGCGTGCTCTCGAAAGCCGTCGTATTGCAGACGAAGGTCGTATGTGCCCTAGCCGCACGTTGGATTGGGATAGATAGCTTTGGTACAACTACAGCGTCCACGAGTCGATTGCAGAAGATCACAAAGCAAATCAGAGGAAACAATGCACAAACCGGTCGCCGCAAGCTTAGAGGATTCCTTGCCCGCGGTGTGAATCGATTGCATAAGGGCATGGAGGGTTCGCCCAGCGCCGAGCGGCCAGCCGCCCGTCCATTAGCAACACGCATCACTCGAGCATCGTGCCACGCTGGTCTAAGGGCCTCTTAGAATTCTCCCACAGCTGCTTGAAGATAGCAAGGACAGTCGACCCAGGTTCATCGCCCTCAATCGCGGCCAACGCGTCCTGCAGTGGTACCCAGCGCGCAGATAAGCCCAGAGGCGATCCCGGTGGAGTGTCCGGCAGAGAATTGAAATCAACACGCGCAGCAAACCAGAATGTGAGGCGCTGGAAGCCATCCGGCCAACGCTGGTCCGGATTCTCGACCCAGAGCGTGTCAAACGTGATGTGGTACGGATCGGTAGTCGTCTCGTCCGTTATTGACGCCACCGCGCCACGAAAGTCGTTGATGTACTTCTTCTCCATTCTAGGAAGCGGAAGTCGAGTGCACTTATGGCCAGACTTAGTTATGGTTAGAGGTTGTGTCGAGTATCGCTGAGCAGATACGCAGAACTCGCTACAGCTTCGGCCTGACGCAATGGCGAACGCAAGAGAGATGAAAAACTCTCGTGTTCGCCTCTAGGAAGGGCGGTCGTTCCTTCGCTGTTATTGTGAACAACTAAGATTCGCTCGGTTTCCTGGTCGATGACGACAAGGCCGGATTGAACTCGAAAATCTCTGCCAACTGTGTCAAAAGGATCTCAGTAAAGAACGTCTTACGTACGCCGCAGCCCAAAAGATGTTACTCCACAGGCGGGAGGATTTGTCGCTCGACAGTGGTTCCCACTCATGTGTTGCGGGCATGGTGGTGGGTGTTGAGTCTGCCACGGCTAGGGCCGGGCGCGCGTCATGTCATGCACGTGCTACTCCCTAACCGGCGAGGCGGACGGTATATGTCGCTGTTGGATTGCACTCACGCGAGGGCGCTTACGCGCTCGTACTATCAACCCGACTCTTCGCGTACCCCTTGCGTACACCCACCGACTGCTCCAAAGTCGACCCTATGCGACTCACAGTCATGACGATGACCACATGCGTTGTGCGCGAAATGCGCATATGGAGAATTTCGGGCGGGAACGCGCGAGGCATGTTCGCGACCCCCACCAGCTCGCGTCGCGTCAAGAACGACTTGAAACGCGCAAGGGACGGACTGGAGCACGTACTGCTCACCTAACCCGCCCGCCAAGTCGCGCCAACCCCTCGCTTTCGTCAAGGTCGTGTCGGTGCGGTCCCAAGTCATACACCACTTTACAACCCTCCGTCGCTCTCCTACACACCGACTCCTCGCCGCTGACGACTTCTGGACCTTCAATTCATTAGAACGCTCACCTCCTGTCTGCAAAACTCGACGGTGGCCGTTTCGACATGACCGACTCTACGGGTACCTCTTGCGTACACCCACCGACTGCTCCAAAGTCGACTCTGGGCGACTCACAGCCATGTAGGCGACCTTACATGTCGCGCACGAGACGCGTATATGGAGGAATTGCGGCGGAAACGCGCGAAGCGCATTCCCGACCCGCACGAGGTCTCCAGCTCGTGTCGCGTCAAGAACAACTGGAAACGCGCAAGAGATGGAACGGAGCACGTCCTACACACCTTACTCGCCTGTCAAGTTGCGCCGACCCCTCGTTTTCGTCGAGATCGTGTCGGTGCCGTCCGAAATCGAACACCACTTTGCACCCTCTGTCGCTCTCCAACATGGAGAGTCCTCGCCGCTGACGACATCTGAATGCTAATTCAACGTGAGTACGGACTTCTAATGCCTTTTTTCGTTTAACTTACGTTCTGGTTTGTTGTGCAGGTCGGGTCGGTTGCGCGTACTTGGACGCGTCGAGCCTGCAAGTCGCGTCAGACACCCGTTCTACGCGGTTAGAGAGACGAGTGGTGCATTAGGGAATGCGAAATGCTGCCTCGAGAGCAGGTAGTGTCGAGTGCGCGAGCCGTGGTGCGCCCCACGTTCTGCGCGCAACCCGGAGTGCGTCGGCGAGCAGATGCACTCGTATGGGCCTCGAAATTAACAATCAAACTCGTGCGTACCGTTTGTAACGCGCCAAACTCTGGGGTGCTCACGTTCTCGTGTAGATGTTCAGCCTCCGACACACCGCTGCACCCAGCCTCGTACGGTCTGCGTACGGCATCAACACGCGTTCGACGCGACATATATCAAATATACGTACCTCTTACAACCTTTGGATACGCTCGCTGTCGACGCCCTGCGTGCCCTTGTCGTATTCGCCGAGGCGCGGTGCCGAACCCGACCTCGACTCCTGTCGATAACCCGGCGAGAGCGAACGAGTTTTCACCCGCTCGGGATGCGAGTTGATGGATAGCACAGGCACGTACCTTCTGTATGTCTGTTCGGTCGCGCCGCTGATGTTCATGACGTCTTGCAGGAACCATGAGTCCGTGACTCCGAACTCGACGCGACTGCAGACCGCATTAGCGCCCACTCGAGGCTGTTGATATCGAAATTACACACCTTCTCCGACCTCTGGACGCGCTTGTTGCCGCCACACGACCGGTTTTCGTTGAGATCGTGAGGGTGCGTCCCGGAACCCGTCAACGACCGAACGCGCTCAGCCCTACACCTGCAAGTGATGTATTACGGTACTGCAGCGTTTCGGGCGTCGGCTCCTCCGATGATACGGTGCTCAGCGAATGTTCAACAAGGAATCAAGTATCTATCCGGCGACTACTGCAACAGGTGATCAATTACAACGAGACTGATGACTCGAAGAAAGAATAGCTAAGTCATGTCCGATGCGGTTTCTTTTCCTCGCGACGCTTGGTTTCAGACCACAACACTCGGAACAG
>KV426550.1:0-26422 GCA_001632375.1 Exidia glandulosa HHB12029
CGTAACAAGAATAAACCGAATCAAGCGACATAGCGCGCGGGTCTATCTTGATAGAGCAACGGTTATCTACAAGCTCGCGAGCGGTACGGCTTAACACTGGTGAGTACGCAACAACAATGTGGGCAGTCCGGCAATACCTCCCAAGCACGCCGAGCTCGTATACTTGGATCTCTTTGTCGTCGGCGGGAACTGTGTGGGTCTCGTGAATATACGTGAAGATAGCCAGAGCCATGCTGAGCATGGCGATGATGGCGACGACGACGAAAACGGGGCAAGGCGGTGACGTGGCGGAGGTTGAAAGGGCGGTGAAAGCGCTCCCAGTCATGTGACCGAGGCGCGTAGTGTTGGTCGCAATGTAAGGCATGCTTGGAGCGCAACGGTGATGATGGTACGAAGACAAGCGAGGTTTGCGGACCTCGAACGTGCTGCGGCGGAAAGTAAACGTTCCGAAATTCTCGATCATTTGCTTCCGAAGTCGTAAGGGTATGTCGCAGCACATCTGACAGTAGGTTTCAGGGAAAAAAACTCCGTGCCTACCTTAGAGAATGAGTCTGGAGCGGCCACTCCGCTCCAAAAGTTTCAGGACCTCAACCTTCTTGGTCAACAGGAGAAGCGGAGTCAAACCGTGACAGCGGAGCTTGAACTCTTCTTCTCCTCCTCCCGTCACCTGCTCACCCGTCATACTGGCACACCCGCACGTTGTGAAGTCTTCGACGCGCTGCGAGCGTTGTGTTGCAGCTGCCTCGCGTCGACTAACCGCTTTCATGCGCGCGCGAGTGAACCCGAAAGGGTGCCTCGCGGCTTCTGCGTGTTGCAGCAGAATGAGGCTGAGCCGGCTGCTGCCCCAGGGCTCTTCTTCGCCTTTCTACAAGACGCTCCTCGTGACAGCTCGACCCTCTCTCGTACTCCGCAAAGTCATCCGCGCCGACGTCGTTGTCATTTCGCTAGCGTCGCGGCGCCCCGACCTCACAAATGGACGACTCCAGCGCCCTCTACGGCGGTCTGGCTTCTATATATCAAGGCTCGGGAGCCGAATCTGGACTGCGCGCATTACCAGGCGCGCTCATCGTACGAGGAATTACGCCAGTGCGTCCTCCCAGCCGGAGTCGTGCCGCGCGCAGCCGGCCGCCCACGCGCGCTGCAGCTGTATATTCGCCGCGGCATCGAAAAGACTCGGGAGAAGATGAGATCGTCTACGAGGGTCACTGTGGTGGGCAACTTGTAGGACGCCGGCCTGGTTCGTGTCTGCGTAACGACGACGCATTTGAATATTCGTCCGGACAAGATATCACGGACGACATATACAGGATCACGTCGCGCCCGAGATTACAGGGCGGACTGTCGGACGTGTATAGTGGTTATTGGAGGACTCCGCACGGGCCTGAGATCAAGGTTCGTCGCTGACGAGGTTTGGGACACGCGTAATTCTCATGCTGAAGTACGTGATTCAGGTTGCGCTCAAGGTAGTTCGCCTACCAGGAGCATCGCGCGAACGAGTCCTACGAGTGCGCTTGCCGTTATTTTGCTGAAACCAAGGGGTTTATATGCCGTACAGAAACTCGGGCGGGAGATCCTGGTGTGGAAATCGCTCAGGCATCCCAATATCCTAGAGCTTTGCGGCATCCATCTGGGTATGGAAGACTACCCTGCTATGGTCTCTCCCTGGTGCGAAAACGGGGATATAGTGACGTATCTGAACGCACGGAAATATTGGCCCAACATTATGAATATTCGCCATATCCTCCGAGCTGCAGATTGTCTAGGCTGCTCTGACCAACCCTAACAGCTTGTGGAGGTCCTCGAGGGTCTACAATACCGTATGTGTAGCCTGGATATTGTAGCTGAACCACTATGTTGACGCCTGCAACAGTCCACACGCGCGACCCACCCATCGTTCACGGTGATTTGAAAGGAGTATGTTGTCTATAGGATACACCGCGTTTAATCTTGAACTATCGTCCTGCAGGCTAACATACTTGTCTCCACCACTGGTGAAGCGCTCCTCTGCGACTTCGGCCTTGCCTCTGTAACGGGCGAACATTCCGCGTCGCACAACTCCACGATAAAAGGGACGTGCCGCTGGATGGCGCCCGAACTGTTCACGGACGACGATCCCAGCCACACGATGTTCAGCGACATCTGGGCGTTTGGCTGCGTTGCACTCGAGGTATGTCCGCCGCGGTGCGTGAGTCAGAGGTCAAAGGTCTGACGCTTCGCAATGGCAGCTTATCAGCGGACAGCGTCCCTATTGTAACATCAGCAACGACAGACAGGTCATTATCGCGCTGTTCCAAGGCCAATTGCCGCATCGTCCCGCGGACACTGTACCGGATCCGCTGTGGAAGGTTATGTTGGACTGCTGGATCGTAGAGCCTGGTAAGCGGCCAGGCGTGCACGCTCTGTTGCAGGCCATGCGAACGGAGACCAGAGCGTCTTCGCCATGGTCATTGCGTTCATGGGCGGGAGATCGCCGCGACAGGATCGTGCGCTCCGTATCGCCATGGGCGGCTCGCAATATTAATGGAGGGAGACGGACGTGCAGCCCACATCAGATCTTTCCTCTGGCGTAGAGAGCGCGATTCTTTGTATGTAGCTATTGCTTTTGCGTTGGATGCAAATTACAATCGTCCCGCGGTCGCACCGCCACTAATGACGATGCTTGGCGAAAAAGGCAAAGATGTCCCGGTGCCTCTTGCCAGCCGGCCACGCGAGCAGTGGAGTGCTTAATATGCACACACGCCTCACCGCGCACACGTTGCGCGCCCGGTCTGGCTGGTAAAGCAGGCCGTGGCCGCTAAGAGAAGCCGTAGAAACCCGGCCCACCGTGGCAGGCAGCCGTGCCGCTTGAGCTCGGCGCTCCGCGTCTTTTGTCTTCGTACTTGACACTGCACCATGTCGCGACGGCGGACCGTCCTGGCTCTGGCTCTGGCTCTGGTTGGGGCGGCGTCGGCGCAACGGACGTTCACCGTGCGCAACGACTGCCCGTTCACCGTATGGTGCGTTCACGGTTACACCTCGACCGAGTCTGACGCCTGCATGACACAGGCCAGCCGTAAGCACTACAAACAGCGTGCTGGACGACGCGCTGATATCGTGTAGATATTCACCGATCCGGGACACAACACCGAGTTTCCCGCCATCGACACAGGCTGGGAGGCCGCGCCGTTCTCCTTGCGCACGTTCACAGTCCCGCACAAATGGACCGCGGGTCGAATATGGGTGTGTGGCCCGTCTTTCGGGCTTCTAGTACTGACAAAAATACCCATCTTCGGTGCCTGCATGCCTTGCGTGATCGACCATACTGCCGATCCTCCTGTCCTCCTGCTTCTGTCTTGTCTTCCAGGGCCGACGAGACTGCAATTTCTCCGGTCCTCCTGCGAATGCAGCGGACACACAGTGCCTCACGGGCGGGTGTGCAGGTGGCGGGCTGCTATGTCAAGCGGCTGGTGGCGTCGGCGTTCCACCTGCTACACTCGCGGAATGGACGCTCGATGACCCCGCGAGCGGGAATGACTTTTACGACGGTGCGTACGCGGGCTGTCTGTAGGTATACATACTGATACACTGTTGTTAGTTTCGTTGGTGGACGGGTATAATTTGCCCATGAGCGTCAGCACGAATACAGGATGTCCAGTTGCAGGCTGCTTCGTCGATCTTGGGCCCCAATGTACGTCTATCATCCGTCTCTTCTTCTCAGCTCGCTTGACAGTCATTCATACGTCGCACAACCAGGTCCAGACCAGCTGAAAGGCCCGTTCGACGCGACAGGCTTCCCGGTAGGCTGCAAAACCGCGTGTCTCGCGAACCTCGACGGCACACCTGGTACGTGTTGCTTTCAATCCTATCCTACACCCTTGTTCTGATGCACTTGCAGATAATAGCGCGAACTGCTGCTCGGGTTCGCATAGTACGCCCGCCACATGTCCAAATTCCGGTGTCCGTGCGTCCTTTCCCTCTCGTCCGAGATCTACGTCGTTGCCTCTAACTCTAAAGCGTTTTTTGCAGAGTTTTATAGCTACTTCAGTGAGTTCACGCTGCGCAAGTCATAAATTTTCGTCTGTTCTGATCATTTGGCCGTGGCCAGAGAATGCATGTCCTAATGCTTATGCGTACGTACCATGACGAACCTCCGAAGGCGGATTACTGACGATATTACGAACAGATATGCGTTCGACGAGGTACGATACGTCAAACAGTGACCCACTGACCCGCGACTGACCCTCACGTATCAGAGTAGCGGCACTGCACTCTGGTGCGTCAATCTTCTTATGACTGACTCGGAGCCTGGGTATCGTCCGGCTGACCACTGTGTACAGGACGTGCCAATCGACGTTCCAAGCGCAGTACACGGTAACATTTTGGTGCGCCATCTTTCGTATCCTTCCTTCCTCTCATCATGATCTAACCCCTCTTCCACAGCCCGGCGCAGTCGGAGAACTTCTCAACACCCGGGACGGCATCCTCTACTCCAACTGGTACGCACACCTTACACCCCGCGAATCCCAATCTATTGACACGTACTCCCCAGGATCGGCCTCTCAGCCATCCGAGTCTGGAATGCAACCTTCAACGACGGGCAGTGCGAGCGCCACGGAGACTGGTATCGACTCGACGGCCCTCCCGGCAGCAGTCACCGAGCCTCCCGCGCCGTTTGTAAACCCGAACGAAGGTCTCGGGGGCGGCGCTGCCAGTGTGCGAAGTTCTGGGTGTGTGTCGTTGGTGCTGGTCCTGGCGATGGTGGGAGGGTGGGTGATGAAGTGCATGCTTGCACCATGAGAACGACTTTATCTTACGGAAACTGAACTGAACTGTAGCGTTTTTTGGAGGGTTGTATGTAGCTGTGATTGAGCTGTTTGTACCTCCTTTTTTGTATTCACGTTTGTTGGAACTAGTACTAGTGTTACCTCTTTCCAGTGTGAGCCAAGTCGCGTCCTCAAGTGCGTAGGGGCGCCCCCGACGACTCACGAGGACACCGGAAGGGACACTCCACCCGCATAGTTGCAAGAGGAGGCGAACATCGGTGAAAGTTTCAGTACTACTGTACGTCCATCGGCGTGCAGACAAGGCCGGGCGGCCGGCGAAGGCCGCCGACTCCTGCTTGCCTCTCGCCACGTCGCTCAGTTCGTGGCCGATCCGTCCCCGTCACACCTTCCGCATGAACTCGTCCTGTTTGTTATTGAAGCGGCGTGCCACATAAATGTCTATTCACGTCCGGGCTGGGTCGCGTCGCTCTGCCTCGTGTGCAGGTCGGTGCAAAACGTCGTTATCCCAATCCTGTACGCGCGGCTCTTTATCGGCCAACACAACATCTCTACGCTCAACAGACTATCGCGCTCTGACAATAGGAATTGTCTGTCGCTGGTACGCGAAGTCTTTGTCGACGTGGACGCCAGGCACGGTAGCGATGGTGGTTGCATCGTCGATGCCAGCCTCGCATCTCTCGCGCGTGCTCTAATTGGCGTGCGCGTGGTATCCGGGCCCAGTTCCATCATAGAGGCACTTGCGCATTGGAATCCGTCTCTTAGCGGACAGCTCGTGTCCGTCTTCGTCACCGATGTGACGGTTATGTGGGCGACGGACCAGCACTGCTTCGCTACAACGTTGCGCTCCGTCACCCACCTACACATTGTCGTAGACATGTATATTGCCCCGTATCCTCTGAACCACTTCTCGGCCCTTCGTGGTACAACGAGCTTGGTACACTCCTTGATATTTGATTTAGTGTTGCGCCAAATCGAACGCCTGACGACCGCCGAACTCGAGGACATCACTTCGACCCTTGACTCCGTCTTCTCGACCGCTTTCTCAACTTTTCAGCGCTTGATTTTACGCCCACGCTGCGTCTTCGAAGAGAATGTGCGCGCTACGACAGCTTGCATCGCGGTCTGGGCCCAGGTCAAGTGCGACCCTCGTATCTTCGTTGACGATGAGGTTGTACCAATTTTCGACGAGGAGCACGACCGCTGGCTGTACGATACCCTTTACGTAGGAGATGCACTGGAGGGCGAGGCGCTTTGGCAGCGAGATCGCCAGCTATGGCAGGGGAGCAGTCAATAAACGTTCACTTCGCACGAGGGTGAGCGTATGTCAAGGAAGGACAAAGTGAATCACTAGACGAAAATGTACGAGAACTTATGATACTACTCGTATGGATAGGTCTGCGAGTTACGCTCAGAGCTCGTGAAGGACAGCGCCCAAATTTGGCGTCCCCACAACCAGAGCGCATCACCCGCGATCACGTCGTCGTACTAGTCCATCGCGTCGGTGCTGTCTTCATCGCCGCCAATTAGTGACACGTACCGCAAATCCCTGCATTGGTCACCTAGTCCCCCTTGTAAAACCCCCCTCAAAATGCTTTGTGGGCAGAAATCACGCGTGCCAACTCCGCCGCCGTTCACTCCTTTGCCTCCGATGTTCTAGCGCTCACCCCTTGGAAGCTGCGGCCACGTGCTCGCACCTTGTACAAGATGCCCGACGCACTCGAGACCATCGACAATCTTACCTTCACGATCCTTGTCGACAATAGCATCGAATGGATGACCCAGCTCCCACCAGGATTCGCACACGAAGTCAGGACGCATTTGCAGCGTGACCCGCCGCTGGACGACGTGACAGGCGTCCCGATTCTTGATTTGCCCAACTTCTGCTGTGGTACGTCCGAGTATGGCCCTCGTATTGTGCTTGTGTAGAGAATGGACTAGGGGCGCACGGTCTTTCGGTGCTGGTTGTACGTATGCACATCTAAGTATCCAAACTGCTGTATGAATGACGGTTTTTCTTGATAGGAAACGCGGAAGGGAAACCAGACGCGGACGATGCTGTTCGATACTGGTCCTGACGGCCGGGCCATCGAACGTAACCTCGCAGGCCTCAAAGTTGACACGTCCCCTATCGAGCGCGTCGTCCTCTCGCATTGGCACTCTGATCATACTGGTACCTTTCACCCTTCACGTTCTCTTTCAAGCTCACACAGCACAGGTGGCCTCCTAGCATTCCTCTCCCTCCTCCCCGAAACTGCGCGCACAAGTCTTGTCGTTGACGCACACGCCGACCGTCCAACTGCACGTGGTATCCTCCCTCCCGGAGCTACAAAGGTCCTTGCGCGTCTTCCTGCAGATCCGACTTTGACACAGATACATGATTCGGGAGCGACACTCGAACTGTATCATGGAACGGAAGGACATACGGTGCTCGGAGGGACTGTATGGGTCAGCGGCGAGATTCCCCGCGCGTTCGAGTACGAGGACGGACTTAAAGGAAGTGTCGCGTGGGACGTGGAGAAGAAAGAGTGGGCCGCGGATGAGGTTAGTGCGGACTGTGTTGGTGTTGTGCGTGGACCGACCGTGACGATTGCACAGCTCATTCGCGACGAACGCTACATCGTCATGGACATATCCGGCAAAGGTCTCGTCGTCTTCAGCGCCTGCTCGCACGCTGGAATATGTAACGTTCTCAAGGACGTGAAGACTCGCTTCCCTGCCCGACCCGTGCACATGGTACGTTCCTTCCTTCCCTTTCATCCCTCCCTCTCAACTCCTCAGGTCGTCGGCGGACTGCACCTCGCAGGCCCTGAATTACAATATCGCGTCGAGCCGACTGTGCAGTACCTCAAAGACGAGGTTCGCCCGGATTATGTCGTCCCGCTGCACTGTACGGGGTTTACGACAAAGGTCAAACTCTCCGAGGCGTTCGGAGAGCGATGCGTGGCTGCGGGGACTGGGATCCGCGTCGTCGTTGAAGCAACACTATCATAGTCCACAACTTCATCAATGCATCCTTCCAGTTGGAAGCTAATACTGTACAGAATTGGTGCTACGTATGACACGTCTCCTCGCTGCGACCGAACTATAACCCCTTGGACGAGAGCCACGCGTCAAGCGCTTCGTTGACCTTGTCCGGCAGTTCGAGGTACACCCAATGACCTGTATCGAACTCCACAATGGTCAGATCGTTCGCCACAGCCTGCGTCGGTGGAGTCTGAATGGACGGGAGGCCGACATAGTCGCGCAGTGCGGGTCCAAAGAAAACGGGCTGGTCAATGCTGAACGTCTCCAAGGTCTCGACGAGCTCTGCGAATCCCAGACCCTTTATATCACACCCTACCAGGAGAGGCTGCGACGTACTGTTCTCGTCGTCAATGTTCCATGGTCCCATGAAGCATCGGTAGTAGTTCAGAGGAGAGTCGAATCCCCCACGGAGGAGGTTCTGGCTGTACTCTTGCACATACTGTGTTCGCCGCCGAACAGTCAGGAATGCAGCGGTACTGTCACTCTGAGAACTGAGTACTGACCTCTTCAGTTAACCAAGAAGCCCGCGGCCCACGCTTGTTGTTCGTTATCCAATCTTCCATCCCACCCCGAGTCGTCATCGTCTCCTGCCAATGCTCGGCTTTCTCGGGAAACGACATGTCGATTAGGGAGTCAATCTTCGAACCGTTGCAGTTCGTCAGCATTGTGTGGAAACTGAGTTCGACTCCTTGTACGCACGTTGGTCTCCATCAACTTCGCCGCCTCAGGCTTCAACAGGAAGTCCTGGTACGCATAGAGTTCTACGCCAACGGTCTGCTTCAGCCAGGCGAGTGCCACTTCCAGGTCAATCGGGCCCGTAGCCGGCGTCGGTGGGAGGAAGCCGAACGCGAGCCACGCGTACGCCACAAAGCGCGTAGGGTGGTACATCGCGATACGCGAGAGGACGACACTACCCCTGTACCGCACGGTGAGCTGTTGAAGTCTGGACGCGTGGAACGTGGATGCGCACCAATCATGGGCGATCGCCACCGCGCGCGCGGGCTGAGGGTTCTCCTTGTCGACGATCTCGACGACGTCCTGAGCGAGAAGCTTGAGCCTGAACTCGCCGGGATCCGTGGGCTTGTCCGTTCCACCGAATCCGAGCATGTCGGGCACGATTATTCCATAGCCTGAGAGCGAGGTCACACGTGTTGAGGCGTTGGAGGTGAGCGACCTGCGTACCTTTCTCTTGGAAGTAGCTGATCTGGTTAACTCAGTCGTAGGAGCTGCATGGGTATCCATGTAGGAATACCAAGACTGCCTTAGAGTCGTCCAACGCGGGGATGGCGAGGTAACGGTATGTGAGCCCGCGCGAGGTGGTCGCGGTGCGGTAAAATCTCGAGAATCGTTCTTGAAAGGTGGGCATGACTGACTAGGGTTGTCAAACCCGGACCTGCTTTATGTGAGCGGGCCAAGGAACAGGGAAAGAAGATCGGGAAGTAGGTCTAGCTGGACGTCTGGAGATAATGCGGCCAATGACACGGCGCCTCCGGGAGAAATAACGGCATTCTCTCCCAGTGTCGTGCTAGCCGCCGAAGCCCTGAGTATAGTGATGAACACTGCGAGGGTGATCATGAACCCCGTGTAGTTCATCATATACGCCCGGATGCTAGACGGGAGGGAGAGGAGGAACACGTTGTTCAAGCTCCGATGATCCCGCTCTCCCTCCTCCTCCCACGTGCTTTGTCATAGCGCCGATTTCCGGAACGCACGCCCGTGGTCGCAACGCACATGCTCCATTGGATGGCAAGCCAGAACTATATCTACCATACAGAGACGTCTATCACCACACGAAGCTGTCTTATAACCCAGTCTCGTCTGCGCAATCCTCGCCGTATCTACTCTCGACGTCCAGCAACATTGCTGCTGCTTGTACGGACTGCGCGTTTCATAACCACGCGTCGCGTTGCCTTTACCTGGTCACGCTGGTCCCCAAAGTACCTGCCCGACTCAAAGCTCCATACAATGTTGCCGATTGGCCAGTTGGCCATCTCCTCGACATAGCGCTGTACTTGCGCGTCGAGCTCAGCGTCGCCGAACGTGTGCTTGCTTAGCGCCTCTCGTGCCGTCCAGTACGTGTCGACCAGGTGTTTGTAGTGCTCTCCGACACAGTCGATGGCGGCTTGGAGGCCGATACCCTCATGCGACATGAGCACTGTAACGATGTTATTTCCTGCAATATTGCGCTCGTGCTCGATGGCGAAGGAGTATGCGTCCTGCAGAGTAGGTTTGTGTCAGTAGCGCCCAGCCGGCGAGGCCTTCGTGCGTACGTTTGCCTGTCAACTGCGTCAGCAACCGTTCTGGAGTTTAGCAACATATGATGCGCACCCAGCACACCATGTCTATGACGATCCTGCACAACGCGGATACGTGCTCGTTGGAGAAGACGTGGTCGGGCAGACTCTGCCCGAGGGAATACTCCACGAGGTCGACGCAAGGCCGAACGCCGCCATTCTCCCGCCGCATCTCCTGGTACTCTTCCGCATTTAGCACCTCCCCGCGCTCGCGATGGCCGGCTTCCTTGATCGTGTTTGCCATGTACTTCTCGCAGCTGCGAACAAAGCGCTTCCCAGCGTCTGTATCGATCCAGCTTCCGAGCCGCGCGCGGAACCTACATCCACTGCCGCAAGAACCAAAAAAAAACACTGTGGCTAGCGGCACGCACTCTCTCGTGATAGTCGCCAGAGCGGTCCCATCGTCCCAAGTTGGGTCGCGCATGACGTTGAGGAAGCTCTCCCCAGTCTTGAACGCGTTCGCACCGTCTTGCTCATCGCTCAGCTCGTCGAGAACAATGAGCAAAGACGCAAAGTCGCAGATCGTTCGAAACTCGTAGAGCGGAGCGCTAGGATAGCACCATGCCACCAGTTGCTCCATGTTGGCTCTGTTGAAGACCGCCTGGGTGCGATCGCTCAATGCTTGGTGCGATGCTAGCCATGCTCGTGACTCGGTGGCAGCCTGGAAGTAGTGCGGGTTGAGGCTGAGCGTGAAGCCTGATGAGATTCGGACGAGATCTGGGAGGTTGAACGACTCGTTTGCGCCGACCATTGCTGTGAAAGAATGCACGAGCTAGTGTTATCTTAACCTGCACGCACGTCCTTATAAGGAGGTATCTATAAGATCTATGAATAGAAATTCACTCTGAAGGACAATCTGAATCATAGCAGAACAGTCAATGTTCATGCGCGCTGGAGTCCCTGGCCGCGGCGTCTCCTACTGGAATCGTACCGCTTAGCTGTCCAAACTTTCGTCGAACGTGCTCTTATCAGCGTGAGAGCTCAGCCACCGGACTTTCCTCACAGGTTGTCTACACGACCGTAACATGCATGCACTCTCCAATTTTTATTTTCGAAATCCAAGTACTGCTCCTGCAGTCTGTAGGAGAATTGTCCCCGATTAGTATCGACCGGTCAAGTGCCCTCTAAGATATACTATTGGTGCACCAGGGAATACGCTGCGTTCGGATACACGATCAGAGGACGTTAGCGCCTGAATCTTGAGTCATAAGTCGGCATGCATATGCTGCCAGCCCTCCGGATGTTTACATGTCCAAGGTTGCGAAGACAGATATAGATGAGGACGCACCTCGAAGCCCTGTCCTCCCCGGGAGCGCGTCAGCCCTAGACGCTTCGGGACGGTAAAGAAGCCTCCGTTGTCAGCTGCATGAGACATTGCGACAGACTGTCGCGGTCACCACTCCCCTTCGATCTCTTTCTCTCTCACACACGAGCTTCTTCGGCACCGTGAATGGAGATTGGTGTTGTATTTGGTTTGTCCTGCCGGTGCATGAAGCGAAGGAAGTTGTAGCGGCGACGTACAGAGTACTCAGGTCCGTTTATCCGAAGATGAACGCTTGCAGAGTCTGAAGATAACACGAGGATGGTGCATCATCAGTATACAAAGTCATTATCTTCCGGTCTCTACGTAAAACGGCTGCGATTTAGCGCTCGCTGAGCAAAACTTCCCTGGATGATTGCATTCCTTCCACCTGCGAAACAGACTGGCCATCCAATCAGCCCTTATCAAGGTACAATGTTGGTGTATACTGACGCTCTGCGCTTGCAAACCATTTGGAGCGCTCTTTTCAATGCCGCTGACAGCGCCTACATGCGCCACCGAAGTCGCCCGTGTGCTCCGTCTCTGCTTGTAAAGGGTCCTTATTCGGGAGAGCAGGGCTTCTACATCTGATAAACGGGACTCTTTGAGGATCACTTGCGTCAGAGTGGTTTCGAGTCTCAAGATATCTGCCGTGGCGAGAGCCAGACCTGGTTCTTGGATACAGCTTGCTTCGTTTCCACACGGAGGGGTCAGCCCCGCGAGTCGCAAAGTAATTACGCCGATGCTAGCAATATCCTTCGGTCCTGACGCTTAGTGGATCTGGGACAAGGATGAAACCCGAAAAAGGCGAATTTCAGACCAGACATCGGGACAGCGCCAATAGCGCCAGGCCACAGCAATAGTGATGACTGTTGGCATCCGATAGCAGAGTGGCACCCGTAGGATGACGAGACAGAACTTGGCTGGGCGTGTCCCTGATCAGGATGATCTGAGCGATATGACGATAGTCATGGGACCGTGCCACTCATTGTACACCCCGGCGACGTCGACACTGGTGACAGATCCACGTCTTCGTGCCTTCGTCGCAAAGCGAAACAGTGTCGCAGAGCAGGGGTGCAATAAAAAATATGAAGAAATTTGATCCGTCCCAGCGTTGACGATCGTGCGACGATGGGCGCCTGCCACTGGCGAAGCACGTCTAACAGCGACAAGGGCCGCGAAACAACGAGGGGTGACGCGGTGACGTCCCGAGGGAGAATATACGCCAAACGAGATTCGCCGGATATATGCACAGCGTGGGATATGCGGAGAGAAACACCGAGCGCAAGATGTCCCTCCATAGCCTCCGCACTATCCGGAACTCGAACGACGGGTCCTACACCGCAGAGTACAACGCCGACATACCGCTGCCTGACGGTGGTCTCCTGCGTTGCAACGTTTATCGTCCTCTCGACGCTGCTGCGACGGATGGGGACGCTACCGACGCTCGTTATCCCGTGCTCATGACCTACGGTCCGTACGGCAAGGACATCCCGTACGAAGACTTCCACGCTCATTCGTGGTCGGGCATGCACCCGCTCGGCCGCGGTGAGGACGCGGCATGGGAGACGCCACTCCCACGTTACTGGGTCGCAGAGGCCGGCTACGTTGTTGTTCGCGTCGACGAGCGGGGCTTCGGCCAGAGTCCAGGATACGCCGCCATCCTCTCCAGCCAGACTTGGCGTGACTTCGCCTTCGCGATCGAATGGGCTGCTGAGCAGAGCTGGTCCAATGGCAAGGTTGCCCTCCTCGGGGTCTCATACTATGCGGTATGTTCTCCGTTGGCCATCGTCGACACAGACGCTAACGAAGACGTCGACTGCAGATGACCCAGTGGGGCGCTGCAGCTCTACGGCCCAAGGGACTCGTGGCCATGATACCGTGGGAGGGCGCGTGTGACATGTACGGCGACATGGCGCGTCACGGTGGCATCTTCAGCAACGGCTTTATCGACTGGTGGTGGAAGC
This sequence comes from Exidia glandulosa HHB12029, assembly GCA_001632375.1. Lineage (NCBI taxonomy): Eukaryota > Fungi > Basidiomycota > Agaricomycetes > Auriculariales > Exidiaceae > Exidia > Exidia glandulosa. The sequence continues at coordinate 13,349 of KV426550.1, forward strand.
GCCAGGTCAACACGACGTTCTACGGCGCGCCCGGCCGCGCCGCAAACAACTGGGGTCCAGACACCATCGAGTGCACGCGCACTCCCGCCGAGCTCGCGGCGAACACGCTCGACTGGCCGCAGGCATGCCGCGACTTCCCCTACGCGGACGCGCCCATCTGGAAGGACGCGCAGATCAACCTCGGGAAGATTACAACGCCGCTCCTGAGCGTGAACAACTGGGGCGGCACAGGCTTGCACCCGCGCGGAAACTTTGCCGGCTACGTACGCGCGGCCAGCACCCACAAGTGGTTGTTCATCATCACTGGGAGGCACGACTTGCCGTTCTACCGCGACCAGTGCGTCGCGCTCCAGCGCTCCTTCCTCGATGCGTTCTGTAAGGGCTTGGACGACCGCGGCTGGATCAATGGTCCCAACGCGGAGAACGGCGTCCCTGCTGTGCGAATCGTCGTTCGTGAGCCGCGCCTGGTCGGGGTGGACGACGAGGACCTCGACCGCGCCCTCCCTGTGCGCGACGAGAGCGCCTGGCCGCTACCCGGGACGCAGTACATCCCGTTCTACGTCCAGGCTGATGGTTCGCTGGGACTTCTGCCGCCGTCCAGTTCGGCGGTTTTCGAGTACGCGGGTCTCACTGGCGACGCAATCCAGTTCTCGACGCCGCCGTTCGAGATGAGGACAGAGATGACCGGCCATCCTGTGGCGCACCTGTACATGTCGCTCGGCGAGTTCAGCGGGAGCAAGAAGGACTTCGACGTCTTCGTCACGCTCCGCCATATCGCCCCGAACGGGAACGAGGTCTTGTACACGGGGACATCAGGACAGCCCGCGAGCGCAGGCAAAGGCTGGCTCCGCGCCTCCGTGAGGTTCGTCGACGAGTCACATCCACTGCACGAGCAGCATCTCCCACACCAGCCGTACACGAGCGACAAGGTGTCGTATCCAGAGCCCGAGCAGGTCGTGGAGATGTTGGTCGAGGTCTGGGCGGTGCACTTCGTCCTAGAGGCCGGCGCTAGATTCGTCTTGGAGGTCTCCCCGAAGGATACGGAAGGAACAGATATCTTTACGTCGTTCGACGACGCTGACCGGTCCGAGGCTGGTTTTGGAGGTGTGGAGAACAGAGTCCATGTCTCTGGCCAGTATCAGAGCCGTATAATCATGCCAGTTGTCCCAGCTGCAGGTGCGGCGTCAGTCTCCCAGACCAAGCTATGATGTGCAGGCGCGGGCCATCTAGTAGTACGACGGTCTTGTGGATTAGAAAGGCGTTCTATGTTGGAATATAACCAAGCGGGTTCAACCCCGTGGTGAACAGAGCCAAGAACATTACGGCAAGAGGCAAGTTGAGTTCAAGTTCGAAGTCCGCTTTCCGGACTTGGCCTCATCCCCAACCAGGCTCGAATTTCTCGAACGTTTACCTATGCACTCGCTGTTCATGCCTCGTCCACAGCTGCCTCACCTTACCCAGACGGCGAAGGACCTCTATCCAGACGTTTAACTTCTTATACGCGACTCGGCTTAGAAATTCTCGAACAGCATCACCGGATTCTCTTCATGCTGTGGAAGCCGTGTTTTACACTCGAATCTCTCGGCCACGGCTGCTGCATTAAAAGGACGTGTATTACTCGAGCATAGGAGCAAATTATTCGGCAAAAGGCAGACGGACAAGAGCGAAAATCGAGCTTGCGCGACATACACGACTAGGCAGACGTATCATCAGTTGGCTACAGAAGCGACATGACCCCAGAGGTCCCTCACCGACATTCCCTTGCCCCAAAGAAACCACTTCAGCCGACGACCGTGGAACTCGGACAGCTTGTCGCGCATCAGCAACGACATTATCGAGTCGACACCCAGATCCTCGAGTCTGTCCGACGGCATAATCGCATTGGCAGGGATGCCGAGCTCGGTAGCCAGCAGAAGCGTCATACTCTCCTGGGTCAGCGTCTTGTATGGCGACACAGGCAGCTCGAGGACCATCGGGAGGCGAGGAATGGGGGCAGCCTTGAAAATGACCTTCAGCCCTGGCGAGTAGAGGGTATCCACGGATGAGAACGGAGTCTCTGCTGGTGTCATGGGAAGCTTCATGGGAACGCCCTCCTTCGGCACCAACGCCAGTGCGGCGTTCACGTCAACGTTACTGAACCCGTACTTGACGACGCGCATGAATGGTCGGCCGTCGAAGTAGAGGTACGCATCTGCGCTGGTCGAATCTGCGATAGTGTGAACACTGACATCGCGCGGTCCAGACAGGTCAGAGTCGAGGGCGAAGTCAAACGCGGCAATGGTCTTAGCCCCGCCAACTGTGCCGGAGAGGTGAAGGAGGAGGCGTGGCGTCTGGAGAAGGACACGGAGCTGGGACGGCGTGAAGGGCACACTCGATAGCGCACTCCCCGCCTGGGTCGGCGTGGCGGTCCAGCGCACTGTCCCGATGGCCTCGTCGCCGTCTGCGGCGACTACAACCTTGGATGCGTCCTCCGAACTCTCCCGCAACATCATCGCTACCGTCTTCCCTGTCAGCACCGACGCCGAGACATCCCGGGAGAGCTTCTCGGTGGAACGGAGCAGATAGCGATTAGCGTCAAGTTGGACGTCCGCAGCTTTCGTTACGACGCACGAAGCGACGAGCGCTCCAGTACCACGGCTTGCGAACGTGACAGACTCGCCGTCGACGACGATAGTGATGCTGTCACCCGCGCGGGTATGCTGGACAATTTGAACGTTGCGGATGCTGGTACTGCCGGTACAGCTCGCGGTGATCCAGACGTAGTCCTCCAGCACCATATCCTGACCGACGTCCAGTTCATACCTCTTCCACAGCTCAGCGACGCGCAGTTGGCCAAGAGGCGTCGTCACAGTATCTGCGATAGGAGCTGCCGCCGCGTCGACGCGTGGCTTCACGTTCAGGCGATCCTGGTACGCGACGTAATGCTCGTTCCGAGCGAACGGATAACGCGGGAGCGAGACGAGGTGGACGGGGTAGTCGGCGTGGTAGGCAGCCCAGTTGATTGGAACCTGCGCCTCGAACAACCTCGCAAGCGCCTTCGTGACCGTGCTCCAACTGTCGCTCGAAGGGCCGTTGAGCGTCGGCAGGAAGGTCTTGCCAGTAGGGACGAACGGGCGCACGAGCGGGAGAAGGATGGACTTCGCGCTGAGCTCTATCCAAATGTTAACCTCCTGACACACAGGATGCGACGCGCAGAGGTCCCAGCGCACAGGTCCCGTCATCTGCTCCGCGAGGTAGTCGGCCTTCACGAGCTCGCCTGGACGCAGCACTGACCCGTCGACATTCAAGACCATCGTGGTCTTCGCTGCAGTAGGCTGGATCCCCTTCGCCGCCGCCGCGAGCTTGGCTGCAGGTACGGCCATGTGCGACGAATGCCACGCGATGTGACCTGGCAAGATCTTGGCGAGCGGCGCGTCGTCGAGACCCTCGACATACGCCTTGACCTTCTCGAGCTCCGCCTTTGGGCCAGACAGCGACGTTTGCGAAGGGCCGTTATAGCATGCGATCTCCACACCGATGCAGCTACTCTTATCGATGAACGCCTGCGCCTTGTCGGCTGAAACGCCCAACGCCAGCATGCCACCGCCCAAATTCTTGATAGTCTGCGTCTGCACCGACTTGATCTTGGCAACGACGAGCTGCATCGCGTCCTCAAGAGACAGCGCGCCGGCCAGGACGAGGCCAGCATACTCGCCCATGCTGTGGCCCATGATGACGGAGGGTTCGACGCCCCACTCACGCCAGAGCTGGCCAAGCGCGTAGCCGATTGCGAAGATGGCGGCGGACGCGCCGAGCATGCTCTCGAAGTCATGCGCAAGTGGATCGAGCTCGCCGCGGACGACACGCAGAAGACCGGAGCCGCCAGCGGCGGCTAGCGCAGCGTCGCAATCGTCAACGTGCTTCTTGAACGAAGGCGAAGTCTCGTAGAGCGTCCTGCCCATGCCCTGGAACTGCGAGCCGTTGCCACCGATGACGAAGCCGACTTTAGGCGCAGCCTTCGACTTCCTCGTAGTCGGTGGGGGCGACCTCTTCAGCTGCTCCTTGAGTTCCTCGATGCTGGACACGCTGAACGCGGCACGTGCGGGATGATCGACACGACGAGCTGTCGTCGTGTAGCTCAACGATGCGATGTCGATGCTCGAATTCTGGTCAAGATGCTCGAGAAGGCGGTCGACGAGGATGCCGAACGGGGTATGTGCCTTGCCAGAGATTGTGACGACGTGATACGAGCGCGGATCGACGCCTGGAGAGGAACACTTCAACCGATTCTCCTGGAGCAGGACGTTGGCATTGCCACCTGAAGCCATATGAGCAACTGAAACAAAGCCTGGTCATGCTTTGCGACGTACCTGGCGCGCCGAAGTTGTTGACAGAAATGATGATCTTGTCGTACCCGGCCACCGGCGTCAAGGGCTGGCTCCGCGTCGGGATGACGATACCATGCGCCTCGATGTCGCCGAGGCGAAGGTTGCGCCGCGTCGTGATGCCGATGTGCGGCGCAACCTCCTTATGTTGCATCATCAGAGTCGCCTTTATGATGCTCGCTATGCCCGACGTGCTCTCCGAATGGCCGACGTTGGGCTTCAGCGCGCTCACGAACAACTGCGTGTCCTTGGCGGGTCCTTCTTCACCGCCCGTGACGGGCGGGCGGCCGCTCGTAAAGGCGGTCTTGATCGCCTCGATCTCTGCGTAGTCTCCCGCCTGCGTGCCAGTACCATGGGCTTCGACGGCGCGTACAGCGAGGGGCGAGATGCCAGCGCGTGCGCAGTTGGCGGCGAAGAGAGCTGCTTGGCTCGGTGCATGGGGCTTTGTGAGCGACTCTGCGGGCCCGGACTGATTTACACCGGAGGCGAGAATGACCGCGTGGATATTGTCATTGTCACGCAGAGCGTCGTCGAGTCTCTGCTCAAGGGTCAACTAGGGTTCCGTCTCGTTGCAGCGTCCATTTCGTACCTTCAAGATCAACGCGCCGACGGCTTCCGCGCGACAATAGCCATCTCCACTCTCATCGAACGTTCTGCATCCTCCAGTCTGCGAGATGAAGAAGCCCTTGCTGAGCGCAATGGACATCTCCGGCGACGTGATCATGTTCGTCCCTCCAGCTACTGCACCGTCGCACTCGCGAAGGAGGAGTGACTGGCAGGCGGCGTGCACCGCGACTAGACCGGACGAACACGCGGTGTCGTAGACGATTGAGGGACCCTGCCATTGGAAGTGGTAGCTGACACGCCCGGCGGCGAAGCCACGAATCATCCCGGGGCAGAAGAAGGCGTCGATGTCAGTGGCCAGATTACTATCAGCAATATGGAACTATGTCAGTCATGTCCTTTCGCTTGACGGCTTTCGAACTCACTTCTGATAGCTGTCAACGGAGCTACCGATGAAGACGCCCATGCGCTCTCTGTCCCACTTTCCGCCTTCATCGCGCGGCCGATAACCTGCGTCGTCGAGTGCGTCGACGACTGTTTCCAGGAGGACGCGATGTTGGGGCTAAAGAGAGTTCACAGATTAGTGACCGTTCGTTCAAGAAGCAATTTACAAACATCCGTGTTCAGAGCCTGGCGCGGAGACATGTTGAAGAATGTTTCGTCGAAACAGAGTCCTTCGGTGAGGAAGTGGCCCTTTCGCGTCATCATCTTGTTGACAGCGCTGCCGTCACGGCTCCAGTAGTCTTCGATATTGAAGCGACTGGGAGGGACCTGTAAAGAGCGTTAACTGCGTGTCTCGGGTCTCGAGAACTAACGTACGTCCTCCATTGTGCATAGCTGGTCCTTCAGCAAGGCCCAGAAAGCTTCAGGGTCGTGTGCGCCACCTGGAAAGCGACAGGCCATTCCAACGATTGCGATTCTCGGATCCATGTCGCGGCGGATTGTGCGGTCAATGGAAGCAGAGACTTGTGAAGGCAGTCAAATGAGTGAGTGCAAGCAGCGATTCCTGGCGTTGTCCTGGATTAAATAGTATTTGGTGCAGCACAGCAGCATTTCTCCTTGACATGCGCACCGCGTGCAGTGTGCTCTCGTTTGTGAGGCACGGGTCTCAACGTACCAGAAGCACACGCGTGAACATTTGTCCTCCAGACGGTGTCAGCGCTGATACTTGGCGGTCGACAGCCGGAGGCGATTTCTACATTCTCCGCGGCGATCCTGCGTGCCGTAACGGCGCTACGCTGTTTCCACTGCGTCGGAAATCGACATATGCAGCAAGTGCGTTAATTTCAAGGGATGACACTTCTACGCCACGCCCACCATGACACTGATAGCTCGGAGACCTTACCAAGACCGGCCTCCAGTCCTGTTTGAGCAATCGAACACGCGCTATCCCGTCCCCTCGAGATGTGCGGATTGTCCCTCCGGATGGATTAGATAAAACAATGACACTCACCACGCTGATCAGGACAACTCTAGCACCGTCGTGAACATAAAGCGCAGCACACAATCCGAGGTCCATCCATTTCATCAGCGCTAAACATGTCCTCTGTACCCACGAAGACTACTGTTCTCGTCATCGGTGGGGGTCCTGCTGGTTCCTACGCCGCATCTGTTCTTGCTCGCCACAACATCGAGGTGACTGTACTCGAAGCCGCCAAGTTTCCTCGTTATCACATCGGGGAGTCTCTCCTCGCGTCCACAAACTACTTTCTTGAATTTATCGACGCGCGGAAGACGATAATCGAGCACGGTTTCGTCAGGAAACCCGGCGGTGCCTTCAAGCTTCGCAAGGACTTCCCCGGTGCGCGCGTCGCATGATCGACTGTTCCTCACGCGCTAATACATTCTTCTACAGAGGCGTACACTGACTTCGTACGTATCGTCGGGTATCGTCTATTGCACGCCTCTAACTGCCACATCAGGTCGATCATAGTACCGGAAACCACGCGCTTAACGTTGTACGTCAGTTTTGAAAACGACTGGCAAGCCCTCACTCTCGTAGATTCGCGCCGAGTACGACGACCTGCTGTTTCGGCACGCTGGCCTTCAGGGTGCTCGTGTTTTCGACGGTCACAAGGTCACCTCCATCGAGTTCGCGTCCGCGGAGCCTGCGCGGCCTCTGGCGGCACAGTGGACAGATCTCGAAGGCCACTCTGGCACGATCGCGTTCGACTACGTTATCGACGCGTCTGGACGACAGGGCCTGCTGTCCACGAAGTATCACAGGGACCGCAAGATGACCGAAAGCCTTCGCGTAAGCACAACTCGTTTTACTTGAAAACGACTGTAGTTTTGATTACACATTGTCCTTAGAATACTGCGATATGGGCTTACTGGACCGGCGCTACTCTATATGGAACGGGTACGGAACGCGAAGGGGCGCCATTAATCGAGGCTCTGCACGGTTCGTCACTTCGACTACTGCCTTCTCCCTTCTCTGACCACTCGTTGTAGATCATTCCGGGTGGTGCTGGTATATTCCTGTGAGCGACGGCACCATGTCCATCGGTTTCGTCCTGCACGAGAACGTGATCAAGGCGAAGAAGGCGGGGAAGACCCTCGAAGACATGTACCTGTCCTTCTTCGAGCAGCTCTCAGACGTCAACAAGCTCAAGGACGGTGCGATCATCGCTCCGAACAAGAGCGGTAGCGGGTGCCCCGTCTACATGGCGAGCGACTATAGCTACTGCGCGTCTGATGTTGGCAAGATCAACTACCGCCTGGTCGGCGACGCAGCTTGTTCGTCCTTCAGGATGGTTCTCATGCAGATTTCTGACATTACACAGGCTTCATTGACCCCTTCTTCTCGTCGGGTGTTCACTTGGCCTTTGTCGGCGCACTCTCCGCCGCTCTGTCCATCATCGCCATCATTGACGGGCATGCATCAGAGAACGAGTCCGCCGACTTCTACAGTACCGAACTAAAGACGGCGTACACGCGTTTCTTCGTCGTCGTTGCTTCGGGATATAAGCAGATGCGAGGTAACACTCTCTACCCCATATCGTGTTTGCCATCTAATTTGTTCACGAACAGGCCGCGATGGAGAAGACGTCAACGTTCTCAACGACGTCGACGAAAAGAGGTCATTCACATGATCTCGCGCGATACGGATCAAATTTGACTATGCTTCTAGTTTCGACCGTGCTTTTCATCGACTTCGGCCCGTCATTCAAGGCCTTGGAGACATCGGGCAGGACAGTGCAAGCGGCGGCAACGCGTCGCTGAGCGAGAAAGAGCTCCAGCACTCCATGGATTTCGTGTTCAAGCTCTTCGTCGAACCCGGGGACACAGTGAATCGCGATTACCCTGGCAACATGGACAGCGATGTCCAGGAGCGCCTGCTCGCCATGACAGGACCAGCCACCGAGTGTCCGGGACTAGCGGGCGTCAAGGATATTCTCGACGGGGTTCAGGAACGCATGAGGCGCCTCGTCTTGGATACGAAGTAGCTCGCCTAAGGTTCGCTGCGCCCCGAGCGAATGTTTGTAGTGTGGAATTTGACACGGAGATCCTCCCTGCCATTACCCTGCCAATCGGATAGTGCAGTCCCCGCCAACGTCGACGTGACGTGATAACTCCTCCGGATCTTGTGTGCTTGGATGGACCCTCAATTTCCTCGTGCAAGAATCAAGTCCACGTCCGGAAGACATGCTAGGGATGGGTGCCAAACACTCTTGATGCTCTAAAGCCCACCTGGAAGCGGGGGAAGCTTACTCACCAAGCTCACATGGCTCCTGCTCTCTCTCGCCTCCAAGCGCTTCTTCAGGATATCGAACATTCCGTGTTGTTCCTGCGCGACGCGCTTCGCGTAGAACCGGACGGCGCAGAGCTCCAGCAACGCGTCGCCGCGGAACTCGGACTCCCTTTCCATTCTACGATTGAATTCGCACAGGAGGCCGCTCGCCTACGCAACGCGGCTGACGAACTGATACAACTTGTGACGCCTCCGAGGCACCTGGTCTTTGAGGCAGCTGGATCCGTGCGTGGAGTATCTCCGTGTTCCTCTGCTCGTACTCATTATATTGCCTAGTTCTACACCACCATCGCGCTTCACACTGCAATGCAATCTGATATTGCCACATTCATCGCAGCACAGGGTGGTGCAGGTGTCTCCATTAGAGATTTTGCTCAGGAGGCAGACATTGACGGGGAATACTTCGGTATGACGTCCCGTCAGTAATGGGGCGCATGCTCATCAGAACTCAGAACGATTGGTCAGGCACCTGACGACCTATGGCATCTTTATTGAAACGTCTCCTGGCGTTTTCGCAAATTCGGCGCAGAGCATGACGATGGCGAACAAGCCCGAGTTTTGCGCGCATCTGGACATCGTGTTAGTCGTAATCCTACGTCTCAGCGGCAACAGTGCTGACAGCGATGTTCAAGGATGCGCGAGGGCACTATGGTCGCACCTCATTGGCCACGATTTCTCGAGCAGCGAGCTCTGGGGAGGCAGAGCGGGAGCCCGCTTCTACCCTCGCCGTTCTCGCTTGTCTCCAACGGCGTTCCATTCTACGAGTGGCTTCACTCCGCTTCTGCAGGAGTCCGGCGTGGAGACACCTTCAATCTCGCCATGCGTGGCATGAGTGTGACGGAGGGACTGGCATTCCTTCCCGCAGACTATCCGTTTGCTGAGCTTCGCTCTGACACGCTCATCGTAGACGTCGGTGGAGGCGTGGGTAGTGTACCCAGCCTTGTCCTTCCACATGCGCCCCATCTTCGCTTTCTGGTCCAGGACGTTGGACCTGTCATTTCTCAGGCACTCGTACTGGCGGCGCTGGGGACGAGAATGCGGAGGTGGATCGTCGAAGACCGGGTAAAGTTTCAAGTGCAAGACTGCTTTCGCTCCCAGCCACCTGAGACGGAGGGGGCCATCTTCCTTCTCAAGAACATGCTGTACGTCGCAAACGGCGCTCATCACATGACGCATTCACTAATTACAACGGCAAGGCACAACTATGCGGATGAACAGGCTGAGCGCCTCCTGCATGTCATACGCGCGGCGAACCCGGCGAAGTTGCTCCTCATCGATCGCGTTCTCTTCCCAGCCACCGCCGCTTCGGTATCTTCGACGGCCCCATCCAGCGTCGTGACCTCCCAGCGTGCCACCACCATCTATGACCTCATTATGGGTGGTCTTCACGGCGCCCGGGTGCGCACCCTAGCCGAGTGGACTTCGCTACTCGTGCGAACGCACTTTAAGCTCGAGAATGTATGGCAATTGCGCGCCAGTACCGGCCAATATGTCCTCGAGGCTGCGATCGTGTAGAGGCGCGCACTTTAGCGTCAACAACCCTTGTCGTTCAACACGGCATGAGGAGCTCCGTCCATTGTTTTCCTGTTATGCCTGCGCTGCTCCTTTGAATTCATTTCCCGTTTTGGTCATTCCGTTCGACGGACAAGCGGATCAGTAATCTAAGGACATCACGACGATTGCTGTTCGGGAGTCCGGTGCCATGACACTGACAGGAAGCGCCACAAGAGCCGCAAACAGCCCAAAGGCAGCAAATGCCGATACTCTCTTTCTCTCTGTGTGAATAAGGGGAAGCGCTCATGTGAGCAAGGAACCGTTCCATAACGAAATTTCGCTATGCGTTCTCATTTGTTTACTCAAGATCCTTACCTCGATTCGTCCCTCGGCCGTGTTATGGTGCCTATCGCGGCTCCAACCCACGATCACCGTCTGAGTCGGCCAGGGGAAATGAGATAATAAATATTGCCCCATGAACACCGTTTCAGATGGGCCAGTGATGGAGATTCCGTCTGTCAGGGGTTAGGAGATTTTTGTCAGCGTTGTCGTCGCGGCGAAACACCTCTAGAGGTGTTCAAATCGCCGACATACCGTTCTTAGTTCCTTGTCGCCTGAGATCGGATTGAAACAGGCGCGTGCCAGGATATGTGGCTGGAGCCCCCGAAACCCTGATACTCAGAAGTCATAAGAAGCAGCATCGAACGCTGAGAAGTGCCCCAGCACATACGCATTATCGTAATGACTTCACCTCTTCGTCAGCTTTCCGCCCTAATCAGCTCATCCGTCGACGTAATTGAGCGCGAGTTCGCATCCCAAGGCCTGTCATACCCCTCTCTCGACGATTTCTTCGACCCCACGAGCCACGCGGAAGTCTTTGCCAGGGTCCCGGTGGTCGCGGAGGCAGCGCGCCTCATCGTTGCGGCAGCGGGGCAACTGTCCGCGCTGGTCCACCCGCCGGGGCTCTATGTGATTGAGCGCGGCATCACAGTACGCAGATGCGAGCCTCTGTATAGCAACGGAGACTGATAGTCCTGCAGTCATTTGACGCTGCCGCGCTGAACGTCGTTGTGGTCAAGGGGATCGTAGAGCTCCTTCGTGAGGCCGGTCCTAAGGTGGGTCCCAGCTTGCCTCCTCAGCGCATGCGATCCTAGTGCTGATGACACACAGGGACTACACGTCGATCACATCGCCGCCAAGACCAGGATGGATTCCGCGAAGCTCGGTAGGAGAGTTCCTTGTGAGACGCTTGCTGGCCTGACCACTTGCACTGCAGCACGCGTGCTTCGTCTCCTGGCGAGCAACCATATTTTCCGGGAGACCTCGCCGGATGTCTTCGCGAATAATCGCCTATCGTCTGCGCTCGATACAGGGAAGTCGCATACCGCCCATCAAGCAAGGTGAGTCTCCATCGCGTTACCCTGCACTTGCGATGCTGACTGATGAATGTCGTAGCCCTATGCTCCGCCATGAAGGCGCTTCTGGGTTGGCCGCCCTTGTCGAAGTACAGTACGTCGTCTCTCAGCCCTACCAGAGGCTCCAATAACACGGTCGATAGGACGGGCGAAGGCTTGAAGTCGAGCGGATGGATCTCGGATTTCATGACGAGTTCGTCGACTGCGACGTCCCACGACATAGTCAACATTCCTTTCAACAAGGGTACGCCCACAATTTCCAACGAATAGTCCCCTCGTAGATACTAACCTTCTCTCCGCAGGAGTCGGGACAGAGCTCACAATTTGGCAGTGGTGGGAGACGCCAGGCAACGAGTACCTGAAAGCACGTTTCAACAAGGCGATGGAGGCGTACACTAGCCAGGAGCAACCTGAGGCCATCCTCAACGGTTTCGTGTGGGGAGGCCTTGAGCCGGGCAGCAAGGTCGTTGACGTCGCAGGCGGTCTCGGTACTGTCGCATCTGTCGTCGCCACTGCGCACAGCGGCCTCCGGTTTGTCGTCGAGGACAGACCGAGTGTCATCGAGCATTCCAAGAAGGTACGTCACGAAGAGTATGCTTGCCCGCGAGTCGAAAGCTGACAACGCAAAGTTCTGGAAGGCGCATCTCCCGAAGGCCAACGTGGAGTTTGAAGGTGCGGTGACAATACTGTTCTGTCGTCGTTGCCCGCGCTGATTAGGCCCGACCGCGTGCGCAGTGTTCGACCTCTTCGGAGAGCAGCCCGTAAAAGACGCCGACGTGTACATCCTTCGCAACATCCTGCACGACTGGCCGGAGTGGCATAGCGTCCAGATGCTTCGCAGCCTGCGGAACGCCGCTCAACCGGCGACAAAGCTCGTGATCATGGAACACGTCGTGGTCTACGCATGCGAGGATACGACCGAGGCGCGGGCCATTCCTGGCGCCGAAGGCATGGTAGCGGGCGCGCCTGAGCCGCTGTTGCCGAACTTTGGCGTCGCGGCACACTTCTCGTACCTCAGCGACCTCCTGGTGCGTCGAACCAGTCCATAGGCGTACACAGGGCGTGCTGACGAAGAGATTGGCAGATGATGGCTCTGCTGAACGGCGAGGAGCGAACGCTGGCGAGCTTCGCGCAACTACTGCGCAAGGCGGGCTGGAAGATCTGCGAGGTACACAGCGTCCCGGGAAGCGTTTTTAAGCAGATCGTGGCGCAGCCAGTTTAGGCTGATGTTGTCGTCATTATCGAGTTCAACACATGCAATAAAGCTTCAACGCTGCAGACGTGTTGTGTTGGCTGAGCGAAAATGCCTACGTGATCAACGGGAAAAGGAGTGAACGCGGAGTTTACGATTCCCGCCGAGGCTTTATCCCAAACTTTGCCTACGCGCACGGTTCAAGGGCACTTCAGACTTTTTCTTCTGGGTTCGAAGAGAGCAAGGGTAGGTGCTATGAGGAGTCTTCTCAGATTTTATGTCCCCTCCCCC
>KV426551.1:0-12726 GCA_001632375.1 Exidia glandulosa HHB12029
CATCACGGGCCATATCGGAATGTAGCATACTTGACCCCAGCCGCACTCGTCGTCGCATCTCGTCCACAAATGCCAATCCAGACGTACCATCAGGTTCATGACCTGCTGCGCATGCTCTCCGTATCGTCGAATCATCGGGGAGAAGATATCCGCGCGCAGAGACAGGAGGGTCTCGCAGATTTCCCGCTGCACGGTCCCAATCGCTGCAAGGATCTTCCTTTCTCTGGGAGAGTACGCAACGAGACGATCCATGCCGTGGGTGAACGTGCGAGTGCAGAGGTCGACGTTCTCCGTCTTACTTTGAGACGGCACGTATGTCGGGATGAGCAACGAGGCTAGCAAGTACTTTGTCTGCTTGAGTGCGGCATCTGTGCCGTTCAGCAGGAGTGCATGCAGCTCTGGGAGGCGACGGCCGTAGTGATTGACGATCTGGTCCGTGACGGCCCTCCAGTCGATACCCGTCAACTCTCCAGCGCGATAGGCTACGACTGCGTCGGCCACGTCGTTGCGAATTCGCAGTGCGGTGCTATGCTCCAGACTTGAGTTCGTGAGCCGGTGTGTCGAGGTCTTGAGAGACGGGAGGGAAAGTCCAGAGCGTCCATAGCAGGTTACGAAAGAGCCAAAGGCGAGCTGAACCCGCATCTCTCCTACGCCACTGTATACCGAGGTCGCTGAGCGAAGCCACTCCCACGAAGAGTACGCAGAAAAGGGAGACTGGTTCCAGCCGTAGTAAGGGCCTCCATACGGTGGCCGACGTCGAGGGAAGCCGGAACCGGGCCTCCCTGGTGGGTACGGAGACTCGTCAGGTGGCCCACGATCATTCCAAGGAGGTGTATCAACAGTCATCGACGAGTTGGAGCTGCGAGAGGCCAAAAGATCAACGGCTAGCAGGCTCGCGTGTCCGTCATGGGTGTCATACGGCGGCTCTCCCTCTGGAGGCGGATACGGTGCGTCCGGAGGCGCGGGCCAGCCACCACCAGACGGCTCCCCAAGGTCCTCAAGCCAGTGCGTCACATTACTATTCTGCACGAGCTCAATCCCCGTCGTCCAGTCGCACCAAAGCAACTCAAAGCCCGCGTTCTGTCGCACAAACCCTTCGACTCCGAGCTCTAGAGACTTTCCCCACTCGCATAATCGCGCGGCACGCGTGTACTCGTCGAACTGCCGCGTCTCGGTGACGTGCCCGTACAGGAGGATGTCCTGGCTGTCGAGCGAGCCGGTGGACGTGAGCGCTGCGCTCATCCCGTCGATGTAGAGCAACGGTCCTAGAGTGCGAGCACTTCGGTAGGTGCGCATGAAGGTCTGGCCGCCGCGTGGGCCCATGATGGCGTAGCTCATCTCGGAGTCAAAGGCGAGCCACTCAGGCGACGGAGGGTCCTTCGCGTCTTTACGCGCATGATACAGTGTGATCCCCACGGGAATGGAGGCCACTGTGAATGAGAAACCATTCGGGGAGAGCGTATTTCCCTTCAAGATCATTATTGTGGGTATGCATGTGTATGAAGGAAACGAAACCACGTACCCATTGACGCAGAAGCGAGTTGACGCTATTGAAGATGAACGGCGCGTCTCGTTCCAAGTTGTGAGAGTCGTCGTAATCTAACAGACACAGATATAATGTGAGCTTGTTTTGAGCAGAACGCGAGAGTAGACGATTTACCAGACGCAGGGGCGCTGGTCGGACTGCTTGTCAACGGCAGCTGTCCTGCCAACACGCAGAGAACGAGAGCGAGCAAGAGCGTGAGCCGTGCAACCACGACCATGTAGGGGCAGAGGGCAGTTGTGTTTCATTGCGTTATCGCTTGACCGCACGATATAAGAACGATGTTGTGGGAACCGTCGCGGTGATGCGCGTACAAAGTCCGGTCAAAGAGAACCGCATCGGACGTCCTCCTACAGTGACAGGTTCAAAACCTATTTGAAGTCGAGAGGGTGAGTTGGTTTTTTTTGTCTTTCACCTGCTGAGCGACTGTTACGACGGCGACGAGCCCGCCATGGTGACTCATTATATATGTGGCTCCTGCCAATGAAGGTACGGACCAGTGGCGTAGCGGTTATCGCGTCTGTTTTACACACAGAAGGTCGTCGGTTCAATCCCGACCTGGTTCACTCTTCTTTTGTACAGAAAACCTCGGCCTCCTTTACTTCGAAAAATGGGGTCGGAGAGTTACACCACGTCCCAATTCATTGCTTGTTTTTCGTATGTCTGCAATGCCTATCATAGGTACTAAGCGTCATACCGTTGCAATCCCTCCATTTGTGTTGACGCGGTCGGCGATATGCGTACAGAATTAATTTCGACGAATGTTCTCTATGAGATTCTGGGCGACGACCTGCGCCGTCTGCCTCAGTTTTCCATCGGGGCCGATGCCCATCTCGACCTTATCGGCTTCCTGTTGGACCTCTTCGTCATTGCGCACCCACTCGCCCTCCTCCTGCTCCTTGTGCCAGTAGTCGTTGAGCTGCTCGCGGAACTCGTCGGTACGCAAGGTCGCGGCGCGGTTCATCTCGAGCATCTGCATGTTGCGGATGATGGAGTCCAAGGCGCGCTTCGTGCCCTCGATGGACGTCATCGCGGTCGGCGGGCGGTGTCTGGGCGGGAGAAAGTAAAGGACGGGACAGATGAAGAAGAAGAGGATTTGGCGCATGTTCCACATGTTGTCGTGGACCATGGTTACGCCCATGCCTGTGGAGGGAATGGTGATGTGGGCCGCGGTGAGGACGTAACGCTCGAAGATGGCGGCGAGGACGAGTAGCCCGACGGCCCATGGACGCAGGTGGCGTTTGTGCAGCCCGCGCGAGGTGAGTGCGCCCGCGACGAGCACTTCGCGCACGTATTCGAGCAGGACGCCGGGCAGCGAGACGAGCGCGTATTCGTCCGGCGTGGCGCAGTGCTCGCAGCTTTGTATTGCTTCGTGGCCGAGTCTGCGACGGCGTCAGAATGATAGTAGTCCCCATATATTGCACAGCGAGCGCACCTGATGTAGAGCTGGCGCACGTCAAATGACGAGAGCCGGACGAGCAGCTCCTCGAGCGGCACGGGCAGCGTCTCGGTCGGCGGGTCCGAACGTCGTAGCAGCATCGTGCGCAGAGCTGAAGACGGGGTGGTGATCGGGACACGCAGCGCGGTGAAGATGTTAAGCGGCGGATGGACCCAGAATTTCCAGAGGATGAAGACGGAATGAGCGAAGACGAGCGCAATGGCGAGCCACCGCCGCCGTCGTGTGGCAAGTGTCGTCGCTTGCGGCGTCTCGGGCGCTATACGCGACTGGTAGCGCAGCTTTCGTATCTCTGTGAGTGCCCATGGCCCCACGAACACGGCGACGGTGAGTAGAAACCCGCTGAGGCCGGGCACGTCGAACATCAAGAAGAGAGAGGCGGATGCGGAGTTTACGCGCTTGGCACACGTGTCACCGTTCGCCAAGGCAGCAATATACAGATAGCCAATAGTAGTTACTGTGAGGAGTATTTGTGTATTGGCGATTTGGCATTGAGTTTATATATACACGGGTTGAACGATTTCCTCCCTTCAGTGCTGAGAGTAAAACGCCTCAAACGGAAGGAAATACCTTCTGCTCGACGTTTCCGAAAGGATGTTGGCGGATTATGACTGTCTGATGTAGTCTGTAACTGGAAAGAGCTGTTACCCATGACCGATTATATGCCTCATGAGCCACCGACTTCCAAACCGAGCTGCCATTCCGCCCGACTGTAGGCTCACGGCGGGCAGATATTATCACAAGCTGCCACCGCGTCGCCGCGGAGGCGCCATAGTCCGGGCACCGGCGCTGTAGAGGGTTCGCAGAGGGTAGGATGACAGTTGTCTGCCTTTGTTGCTGTCCTTGACGCATTGGGCCGTCACGCCGCGGATGCAGTGCGGCCGTTGCGGGCCTCAACTCCGTCTCTCCTTCGCAGCTATCACCACCATGTCCGCGGCCGACATCGAGCGCGGGCGAGATTACGACGACCGCGAGCTCGCACGCGAGGAGGAGCAGGAGTCGCTGCTCCCGGTGAGCACCAAGGAGGCCAGCCCGACCGTCGCCACCAGCAGCCACCACGGCCGACGCGCGAGGCGTCTGGGCCACGCGTCCTGGAGCTACGTCGCTGCCTCCTTCGTCGCCGGCATCCTCGCTTGCGCCGTCGTTCAATACGCGTTCAGCATAGGCTGCGCTCAGTTCGCCGGCGCACGTGCGTCCCAGCGCCAGGTCGACACCCACGACGGCATGCTCTATCTCGCACCAGAGCACGCCGGGAAGACCGTAGTGCACGACTACCCGCCCGCGCACCCTACCAACAGCAAGCCCGAGTTCTTCCCCACCAACGTCGGTTACGCGGGCCCCACCCCCACCGGCGCAGAGGCCGCACTCGTCGCTACCGCGCCTGCCTACCCCATGAAGACCGAGATCCAGAATCTGCTGGGCCCTACGCCGCCGCGTCCGAAGGGCAGCAAGAAGGACTTTGATATGTTCAAGTACTGGGGCAACCTCTCGCCCTGGTACTCGATTCCCAAAGGCACCTTCGGCGTTGACTCGACCCCCGAGGCCCCGGACGGCTGTCGCGTCACCGCTCTGCACTTCCTGCACCGTCACGGTGCACGTTATCCGACCAACTGGGCGAGCTACGGCGGCCCTGTTAAGTTCGCGTCTCGTTTGCACGAGGAAGCAGCCAACTGGGACGCGTCCGGCGAGCTGTCCTTCCTGAACGACTGGTGCGCGCCTCCGTGTTCGGCTAGGCGTCGCCTAATTTGCATACAGGACATACAAGCTCGGCAGCGAGATCTTGACACCATTTGGGCGTCAGCAGATGTTCGACCTGGGCATCTCGCTCAGGATCAAGTACGGTTTCTTACTCGAGGCATGTTTCTCCTACTGTTTGTCCCGCTACAAACTCATCTATGCCGCAGAACTCCACCGCGCAGAACGCTCTTCCCGTCTTCCGCACGGAGTCGCAGTAAGTCTGGCGAACCAGAATGTTGCCACAGCTTCATCCGTTCGCTTGCAGGGATCGCATGTTGCATTCTGCCCTCAACTTCGCAGCAGGCTTCTTTGGCATCGACAATCAGGACAAGTACTGTTGGTCCCTTCACCGAATATGATGCAAAGCGCACAAGTAACATTATCCGCAGTGCAAAGTATCACCATCGAAGCAGACGGGGTACGAGGTCTTTACCGTGACCGTGCTCTTACCTCTGCTCAACTATCCATCCTCTAGTTTAACAACACTCTTTGCCCATACAAGACGTACGTTCGCCTCAGCATTCTTCATCGCAACCACGTTCTCATCGTCGTTGATTCCAGGTGTCCTAATGCCCGCGACCCGACGAAGAGTGACCGTGCAATCCCGTACATCCGCGAATGGGCTGCCATCTACCTCAAGGATGCGCAGAAGCGGTTACAGGGTCAGATTAAGGGATTTGAGCTTACCACCGAGGATGTATACATCATGCAACAGGTGAGTCATCCTGCTCCCGAAGTCGCAATGTGATGTTCATGCTTCCGTAGACGTGTGCGTATGAAGTGCGTCACCGTCGTCAGCTACTGCGATAAGAAAGGCCGTGTGACTGACGGCTTGGACAGACGGTCGCTCTTGGGTACTCGAGCTTCTGTGAGCTATTTACTCAAGAGGAGTGGGAAGGCTTTGAATACGCGTGAGCCTAGAGCCTCTATTTCCTGTTACAAGACCGCTGAAGATCGTACAGATTGGACCTCTACTTCTGGTACTACATAGATTGCGGTCATCGGAGATGCATGTCGTCTTACAGCCCCTTTCAGGTACGACTCTGCGTTTGGAGCGCCGACAGCGCGCGTGCAGGGTATCGGCTACGTACAGGAGCTTGTCGCACGACTTACGGAGACGCCGATCGCGGTGCACAATTCGTCCACCAATTCGACGCTGAACGATAACCCCATCACGTTCCCTCTTGGAAACAGTCTCTACGTTGACGCGTGCGTTCTACCGTCCTGCCTTGTCTGTCTGTGTCTGATCTACATTGTTTCCGACGCCACAGCACGCACGAGGTCGTCGTTCTTAACGGTAATGTGTTCTGCACGTATGCACATATGAACCCGCTGAACTTACTGTGTGACCCGAACAGTTATCACAGCGTTGAACTTGTCCAACTTTGCGGCGACGGGTCCTTTACCTTCTGACCACATCCCGGAGAACAGGTCATTCATTGCCTCCCAGCTTGCGCCGTTCGGCACGAACATACAGTTCCAAGGTAACGTATACATTCCGCGTCACGCACCCTGTTTCCGTCCCGCCTCGTCTCTCCTGCCAAGTTTAATAACCATGACGCCTCTTTGCCCAGTGTTATCTTGCGAGTCGAAGCCCGAGCCGCAGCTCCGCATCATCATAAACGACGGCGTGTCGCCTCTAACGGGCGTCAAGGGATGCACGGCGGATAAGCATGGGATGTGCTCCGTACCCGCCTTCGTCAACGGGATGCGCGAGATCATCGCGGAGGTGAGTTATACTTCCCCGGAGCGCCCATCCGAGTCCGGCTAACGCCTGCTGCAGACGGACTGGAATTACGACTGCCACGGTTCGTGGACTGTCCCGCCAGGTTCTGAGTGGAACACGACGATTGGCGCGTCGCCGAAGTCGTAGTACTCTTTTGATCTCCCGTTTCCACATGGTCTGCTTGGAGTACATGCACATCCTACTTAGAATCGGATCGGCTCTAATTTATCTCGTGTGCAAGCGTAGTGGTGTAACAGACTTTGAGACGCTGCGGGGAACGGACGACCAGCCGACGTGAAGTAGAAGAAGTCAGGATTGCGCGGCGATCTTGGGGCGGACTCCCCAATTTTGGGTCTTCCGCCGGTGCGGACGTCCGTTGACAGCCCGGGATCTTCGCCCGATTTACGCGTTTGTGTTGCACCGGTCCTCCAAATCGGGTATTGTGTGACTTTGAAAAGTCGCACTCGTCAGGCGCGGGGGCGTTCGAAGTCTATCGCGGCGAGCATGGTCAGGCCTTTGCCCGGACTTCCCGACCCAATGCCTTCTACGCAGATCAAATTCGCGACTCTCGCTGAGCGCTCACCACGCGCCACCTATGCACTCGCCCTTGGGCGCTTTGAACTTCGCGCTGGCGGCGCGCAAGGGCCCCTGGGTGGGTCTCGCCATGGGCCAGTCAGCCTTCTTCGCCAAGCTCGAAGCAAAGTAGCAGATCGCGATGGGGGCTGGAGTTGCGCTCGCCGGACTGCGATTAGTATCTACGGCGGCGGCGGATGCAACGCGCTCAGACCCAGCTCAGACCAGTGTCGCGGCGTGGCTGGCGATGACGAACTCGTTAGTGTGTTTGAACCAGCTCTCCAATCCGCCAAGTGCGGTTGCTAGCAGCTACCTTGCATAGTGGTTGCGAATGGGCAGATAGCATCCATGATCGAGTCAAGCTCCAGTTCAAATGCGACATTGCCGCTTATGCATTAAAAATTAATCCGTGTTGATGTCTACAGCTTTGAGACGGGGGCTAAGGCTTTTGCCTGCTCGCCTCGCGACGTTTGTTGCGAAGAAGGCAGTAGTCGCCGTAGCTATTGCGTTGGTGCATGCCCGGAATCCAGAGCATCCTCGTCAGGCGCGGCGAGTGCGCGGTATCGAGGAACGGCTTGCAGGCCACGCGGTCCCATACGTCCGCCTGGACTGCGTACCGCGGCTCGAGCGTGTCCCCCACAGGATGCGCCGGGAAGTCGACGTCGATCAAGTAGTCGCAACTGGCGACGTCCACCTGAACAAACGGGGCGGTCAGGAAGAGCCTATGATCACAGCAACGCAACAACTCACATATCTGCTCATCTCCTCCTTGTTGAGGTCGTTCAAGTCGACTGGGGAGCGGCGCGTGACGTCCAAACGCTTCCACACACCCTCCCAATTCGCAAGACCCGTCCCGAGAGCATCCTCGTCAAAATGCCGGGGAAGTTGCCCGTCGAATGCGCTCTTGATGAACTGGACGCGCACGCTGTCGGGAATCAAGTAGTGCCCTGGGAAGCGGTACCACTCCTTGCCAATGCACAAGCTCAGGTTGAACTGCGCGACGGGCCCGAGATCGACGGGCGGGCGCTCGCGCTCGTCGCCATGCCATGCGGGTAGGAGACCGTGTACGCCGAGTAGACGCGGGAGCTCGTCGTACTGGAAGGCATACGCCAGCGAGAGCGGTGCGTGATAGTATCTGTTGAGCGCGAGGATGCGCGAGAAGGAGAGTATGCTCGTGCAGACGATGACGCTGCTCGTAAGGAGGCCGAAACTCGCCTTGGAGGCCTGAGGGATATGAATGCGTCAGTTCGACCGATAGACGTGATGCAGTAGAGTTCATGCGTACACGGTAAGGCGACTTGGTCTTGTGGATGAACAACGTCTCCGCCCATCCGCGAACGAGGTATAGCGTGACGGCGGCGTTGAAGCATACAAGCGGGTACGCGGGGAACATGAAGCGCTCCTCCTTGTGCGGCTGCGCCGTCAGAACGCCGAGCCAAAGGTACAGCGGGGCCAGGCGGACGGCGAGCATCGTGTACGCTGACGAGACGGGCAACGATGACTGCGTAGGGGCAACCTTGCCGTCCGCCTTAGCCTTAGTCGCCAGCGCGTGCGCATAAATCCGCACAAACCCGGCCTCGACGCGCTTGTGGTCGTAGCGGTACGTAATCGCAAGTGCGGGGAGAGCGCCCAAGGCGAGTGGAAGGAGGATGTTGAAGTTGAGCAGGAGGTTCAGGATGTAGAACGATGCAGGCTCGGTCCCGTACAGGTCGGGTCCGCGCTCGCGACCGCCAAAAACGTTGTAGAGCACGATGTTGAGCGGCGTGAGCACGAAGCGGCTGTACACCACAGTGTCGACGGCAAAAACTGGGACCTGCGAACAATCAGTAACTGGTAGCACCGGTTATAGGGGCGACTGACGAGGAGGAGTGCTGCGACGAGTCCGGAGCGGAAAAGCCGCGTAAAACGCTGCACACGCCACGCAGATACAGTAGTATCGGATCCGAGGATGTCTGCGCCGCGCAAGAACAGCTCTTCGACGACAAATGGAACGGCGAGCAGAATCGAGAAGGGCCAGCCAAAGATGGCACCGGTCGCGTACAGCATTGTCGCGAGAAGCGTACGCCGGGTTGCGTCGGGGAAGCTCCAAGGTAAGCGGCTGGACGTCATGGAGACGGGGAAGAGCCAGTACGACGACGCGAGCATAGTCGTGTACATCGCGAAGGTCGATGGCAGGAATGCTGCGATTACTTAGTAAGACCTTGAGTACGTGGGACAGATAAACATACCTGTTGCAGAGTTCCACATGCCGGCGCTTGTGAGTAGCATGAGCAGGAGGTACCGGCCGACGTGCTCATTGACGCATTCAACGACGGTGCGATAGAACTTTGCTTCGGCGAAGGACGAGAACACCGCAAAAGCTATACGCAGCGCGAAGAATGCTTGTCGCTGGTGAGCGCTTGGTAAGTGCACGCTCGAGAAAACTGGACGGAGTGACAGACCTTTTCGAACTGCAGCAGACGAGTGGGCAGCCAGGCGAGCGGGAGATGCAGTAATATGTAGGCCCAGCTGCGTATTGCGTACGTGGCGGAGAGCTCCCAGGTCTGGAAACCGTATCCGTAGTCTGCAAAGTGCAGCGGCTCCCAGAAGTTGAACACTGCGCTCGCTCAGTCATGCATGTATGGCAGCGGCTGCCTGGGACTGACCCTCATCGCAATCCGATATATTCGAGTACATGGCGCCGGCCGCGCGCATGAGCAGCAGTAGACGTGCCGCGAGGAGCAGGTTGGGACACCATGGCGCGCGCGCGGTTCTGAAGACGGCGCGGACGGTGAGCTCGAGATCTCGCGCGCGCTGGGTGGATCGACCTTCTGACCTGGTCCTGCAGCAAGCCGACGTGACGCAGCTTGGGCTTGTCTTCGCCGTCTTTGGGCGCGCTCGCAGGCGTCGGTTTCCGGAACCGTAGCGTCTGCACGTTCGGGTTGTTCATCCTCGCCAAGTTCGTGTCGGACTAACCCGACGAGCCCCTTGTCCTTCTTCTTCTCGAAGATGGAACTGTACAGTTCCTCTGAACCCCTATGGGCTATACAGGCTCCTGATTTCGCAGGCGTTCTTTCAGCTATTTCGCATCTGTCGTTCTCCCACGGGACCAGCTACCCCCCGCATGACTCCGGGATGAATTCGCAGTCATTCCTCACTCATGGGTACGACCTCGGGCATCTCTCTCTCGACAAATATGTCTTTCCTCGCTGCCTTTGCTATCATAGCAAGCACAGTATCTGAGTTCCCATCACTGCATCTGACACGAACTTCGACCTCTCGTCCGGCGTCACGCGTGCGTCCAACCAACGCGACTCTGCCGATCTTCCGCACGTTTCGCGTGCAACTGCGTTTCTGCGGGCCAGGCGGCGTCGCAGAGCATCATACTCGCACTCGCGGAACACGCTGCACTCAGCACTAGGATCCTACTTTACTGGACGTCGACAGTTACGTGCGCTCTGCGACGGCGCAAGGGTCCTCGGACGCTCAACCATGCACGCCTGGGTTCGCCAAGTCTGCTCTGAGAGGGCTTGTTACATGATGAATGACCAGGACATCATATTACGTCCTCCTGGAGCTCTGCCGGCGTGTGCGAATATTGCGTTTGACTCGGAGGCCCAGCTGTTATCCTGCCGCGAAGAGCGTGGAGTATGTTGTGTATACAAGTCACTGGGATGCGTGAACATGCACTGATTTCATGTGTTCAGCGGTTGTGCCGTTCTCTGGACACTCGCTGACGTACCACCGTAGGGCACCGATATTCTTTGCCACGGTGCCCGCGTTGTTGGATCGTCGTGGCTTCCAAAGGATATGAGTACTAACAGGCATATCCCCTGTGTATATACAGCTTTCCAATCATCTCTGAGAACCATACTGTACTACACGCGACTGTAATTGGATGCGAGACCATTCTGCTAAATCGGAGAAGCCCGGGATCAAAGCGCGCCAGCTCCTCTTCTCTTCGTGCGACCACCACGACCGCCGCCGCCATGTCGCGGCCGATGATCACGTACGGCCGCTCATCCAAGAAGCTGCTTGCTCGCAGGGCTGCACAGACGGAAGAGGACGAGCCTGCACCCACCAGCTTGAGCACCCAGACCAAGCGCGCGCTGCCCAACATGCACACCGACACCGAGTCACCGCGCAAAAAAGCAAAGACTGCTAGTACTGATACCACCAGTACGTGGTATAACTGTTCTAGAGCTCGAGTTTACACATGCCGGGCAGAAGTTAATGTGACGAGCGCTGCGACACCGGCCGTGTCTCCAACCACCACCAAGTCAGCCGCGGGCACAGCGCGACGCGCAACAAGAGATACAGGTCTGGCTTGCGCATCTTGATGGCCAGGAGCAGAGGCTGATACGCGTGCATTGCGTAGACTCACAAGCCGTGCGCTCGTCGCCAACCACGCGCGGGACACCGTCCAGGCCGACCCCAACCACGATGCGCTCTGCTACAATAAGCAAGATACCCGCTCGCGCAGCCGGTGTGTTATCTTCGAGTCTTGGCATATTCTGTACCCCACTGATTATACTGCGCTGCAGATGACGTTGTGCTCAACAAACCTCGTGCAGTCACGAGCAGCGGTGCGCCATATCGCCCCTGCGACACTTGGTCACTCTGATGCATGTCCAGAAACATCGCCTATACGCCCATCTCCCACGACGCGCAAGACTACGACCGCGACGCCTAGAAAAGACATACGTGCGCGAGACCACTATATCGCCCGTACTTATCCTAACGGCACACGCAGCGACGCCATCAAAGTCAACGCCATCTGCTGAAGCCAACTCACCTTCGATACATTGTGCGTTTCAGCTCGGGGCTGCATGTCCCATATTCACGTTTAGCAGCTTCTATGCGGTTCGACCAGACCAAGACCGCATCAATTACGCCTCAGACGTGCACTGTCCGCGCTGCATCTAACGGTGTATCCGCACCGAGGGCGACATCGTACGGCAAGCCTGCGAAGTCGAGTGTTCACTTGTCATCTTCGTCAAAGCTGGCCAAATCCACTTCTACCAAAGTGCAGGCAGATCCTGACAACGTCTGTACGTCCCTTTTAGCCCAAGGCATCCGCACTGTACTGATTGCCATAGTTTTTGCTTCTTCGCCACCTGCTGCATCTTCTACTAAGCGCAAAGTTGAAACCACACAAGTTGCTGGTGAGTGCATCGCGGTCTGGATATTCTGCAAGGCCTTATATCTGGTTTCAGCTCCCTCGATGACTCCTCTGAAGCGGAAGCGAACATCTGAAGAGAAGGCGGAGAAGCAGGCGTCGCCTCCCAGTCATCGGAGCACAACGCCGGTGCAAGACGCGCCTCCTCCGCCAGCTCTATCGAGATCACCTTCAAAGTCTGATGCGCTCTCGCAACTCTTTGGCGGTACTGCGCCGTTGCGTAGCGGGCCTCCATCGCCGACAAAGAGTGGAGGCGGCGTAGCTAAGCGTATGCTTGGACGTTCCAAAACTGAATCAAGCATCGATTCTGCCTCGCTCGACTCCCCGACATCGTCTCCTACACGCGCTGCCGCGTCTCCGGCTATGCTCCGTGCTTATACATCCTTGCCCGCCATCGGTTCTGCTTCTGGTTCTCCGTTGGAGCGTCCAACGATCCCGTCACTTCCGCCACCTTCGCCCTCCGTTTCTCCCTCCCGTCGTAATATGCAGCCAGTTGTGGTCGGAAGCGGCACAGGTCGTCCAGCAATGCGTAC
>KV426551.1:14421-26704 GCA_001632375.1 Exidia glandulosa HHB12029
TGGACGTGCAAGAGCGAAGCCCGATGCTTGCGCGACTGCGGCTGCAAGAATCGCCAGACAGCCCTGCACGCCGTAATTCGCGTCTACACGGAGCAGAGTGTCAAGACTGAAGACGATGTACGTTGCAGTCTGCCACCTTACCTGTACGCTGACGTTATTCATCTTCCATCAGAACGAGAACGCTGAGGCGCTCTTCCTGCTCGGCCATTTGGCCGTTCTGCTCGCTCTTTTTGCTCACAAGGCTCCACGCGCCGCCGCGATCGTTCGCGCTGACGCTCCCATCGGTCCTTTGCTTACTACGTGCCGCGACTGGGTCGCGACCTTTGAATTAAGTCGCCGCAGGCTTGCTGCGACGCACACGACCTCTGCCGAAGACGCACAGCGCGGTATTATAGCAGTCAAGCGTGCTGTAGATGCACTAGCTGCATCAGTTTGACCTCCCTATCCTGACTTTCTTTATGACATGATGACCCAATGACCTCCCTCCTTGACTTTCTTGTACGAGTAGCACCTGACACCTGTATCATTCTCCCGCTCACCCGCTGTAGAGCCGCTCCCTCTTTATTCACTAGAATCCAATATTTTTCGTGGGATACTACTTTTGATTACGCGTGTACATTCGTGGAGTCCCCGCCTGGTGCAGACACGTCTTCCTCGAGTGTCTCTGCGAAGCAACTCTCTACGACGGGAAGATAACTTCGCAGTCGTTTCATCGCGCCAATCGGGATACTCGAAAAATCGAATGCTACGCCAACCACTGGGCCGTCGCCGTCGCCTGCTCCTTTGGTGATGACAGGGAGCTTGGGATAACGATTGGAAAAGTGGGTCAGGATGAGGTTCTTCGCGTTCATCCTGCGGCGGAGGGTTCAGTCGCGTACGCATTGTACGACGGGAACGACGCACTGTTTTGCCACAGTCAGCGCCTCACTGAAGGTGCTATGCCCCTTCTTAGTGGCGAGTTCTTCCTGGTCGTCTGCCATCGATGCTTCGTGGATGAGTAGGGTAACGTCTTTCCCGGCCGTCACGAGGCTCTCGCATGGTCGCGTGTCGCCCGAAAACCTTCAGTTAACAGACGACGGTCAGTGGATGGCCTGTTCAGCGGGGTGAACTTCGTACGCAATACTCCATCCATCTTGATGTCGAAGGACAATCCCGTACGCCGAACATCGGTGCTGCACAAACACCGTCTCGACCGAGGAGAACCCTAACGTCTTCGAGAGCGCCGCAGTGCGTTCCAGCGACCTTGTCCCACGACCATATGAGACTCAAGGATACGTTCGATCCTGGCACTCAGCACGAACCGTTGTGTCCTCCACCAATGGGAATCACCACGAAGTGCGGGTCGATTCATAGCCAGGGTACTCGTCTGCCAGTCGTCGACGCGAATGTCCTCCGAGTTAATTGGGAGGACGCTGGAGTCGAACCCGAGATCCTCAATGCGCTGGTACTCGTGCAGATATATGAGCGTGGCCCGTGTTGCAATTAAGTAAAGAGGCTCTGCGTCTGGTGCCAGCTACCCGCATCGTCTGAGTCCCATGTTCACGAGGAAATGGAGAAGGGGAACGCACTGTTCGTCGTTTGGACAGTATGCGTGACAGGCCGATGTGGTGGTCTCCATGATTATGCGAGATGAAGACAAAGCGGAGGGAGCGAAGAACGCCCGCAATTTGGTCGTGTCCGTAGCGCCTGATGAGCTGGCCGTACGAGCCCTCGCCGCAATCCAGCAAGACGTTCCCAAAGTTCGGGATCTCGACAAGATTGCAGAGCACTAGGGATCGTCGGTCAACCGCCATACACGTCTGATGAGTAGAGGGACATACGGTTTCGATACATGCTCGGGACGGAGCTTCCAGTGCCGAGCGTGACAACACGGACGTCGTCGCCAGGTTGCGCGGGCAGATTGCGGAAAGGAGCTGCAGCCTCTTTTGCGACGTCGAAAGCAGCGGCGGTGTCGTTGTCGAGCGCCCATTCAGAGCCAAGCGCGTGCTGCGAGTGAAAGACGTCTTCTACCTGGCGCGAGATGGTTGCTGGAGCCTTTCGCGGGTGCATGGAAATTTCGAGATACGGGTCATGGATATGGACGTTCGCCGGAAGGTCTGGCACTAGGAGATACAAGTCTTAGGTTACTTATGGCACAGTGAATTGCAGGGCGTACCTGAGGATAGAGTCTGTTTTGCCTCCATCGAGAACTTGGGCACCGGGAAAAGCTCGTTGTCCAGAAAAGAAACTTTGAGCAGCACCGACCCTTGCGACGTGAACGTGAGGGGATCCGATGTGTAATTGGTGCAGGAGAGAATGTGCTAAGGGAGAATGAGAAGCAGTATCTCATGATCAATAGAGACATACGTGAACATCAGGACCGAAGCTCTGCATCCAAGTCTTGAACCGAGTGTCAGACAATACGCCGTCACCCAGGCGATAATATATGCACGTGACGGGGGTGTCTCCGTCTGCGCGATGTCTGGCGAATTCAGGCGCAGTCGTCAAGCTCTCGATGTAGTCGGGCGTTGGGCAGTCCACCACAAAGAAGGTCTTCCCACACAACGAATCAGCGGCGGAAGGGAAGAAACGACGACGTTTATTGCTCACAGACGGCGGTACCGAAGGCGCTATACACATGTCTGGCGTCACGACTGTTCCATTCGCAACCGTCACCGACTCTCCGCGCGTCAGATTCTTGCGAAGGGCACCCATCACCCCGAGCTCCGTTGCACGCGCTGCATCGAATTTGCCGCGTATGGAAGGCCCGACGCAGATGTAGGCCAATGCTGTCATGGGAAGCGGGTCTGCAATGGGCGGGAATACTCGCTGGTTGTTCTGCCCGGAGATGAACCCAAGAGTTGTGGCAACATTACGCCATGGTTGGACGCCAGTGTTCTGCGTCGAAGAACCAGCTGCAGCACCGCGCGATCCATTACCGGTCTTGGTCGTTTTGGATGGCTGTTCGTTGTCGTCCTCGTCACGTTTACGCTTCACAGACCCCGTCTGCGTATCTCGTCCGGTTATGGGAACCGCATAGACGGTGAGGTGCTCATCCTTGAAGCAAGGTTCTGGGCTGGACGAGCCAACTTCAGATACGATCATTTTGAACGATGACCTACGAGCGTAAGGTCACTGTCAGCATGCGTCCGGGCGGATGAGCGTATGCGGACACCTGACAGCATATGAACGCGTTGAGTTCATGAAGTAGCCCAGGCCCTGGGGGCCTATGAGTTTCAGAGTGCTGACATCTTTTGAGTTGCTAGGGACTCCGGTCGCGTGCAGGTCGCCCAGAGTCATGAGATATCCTGCACCGATGTCATCGCCTGAGGCCCAGGGTTAGGGCTGCAGATACCTGGTAATCCCATAGCGGTGTCGGTGTGTATACGGGTGAGAAAGACGGCCCTGGTCTTTCTGTTGGATCGCTTGTGCTGGATGCACGCGCGCGAATAGTTTTCTGGGATGTTGAAGTGGTATTTGAAGCCCTCGAAAGCCGCTGTGAGCGACATGTCCGTGTCCGAGCTCGTGGTCGAGACGCCGCCGACTGCCCATCTGACCATGTCTGCGTAGTTGTCGCCGTGGGCGGAGCGCGTGCCTCGGACCAACAACCGCAATCGCGCGCGGGCAAGGAGCATCGCTGACTCGGATACTCCCGTCGCTCTCTTGACCTCGACCGTCACCACGAGCTTCCTATATATGCAGCGGGCGACTTCTGAAGTGTCTGGCTCCTCGGGATTGGAATCTGGGCCACTATCTGACCGTCTGCATTCTTCGGTTCTACAGGTTCTCTTATTGCTTGCTGCCTCGGAACCGTCGATATGCTTCACATTGCAATGGGGCACTCTTCGAGCGTCTGATCTACTAAGAACTATTCGGCGCCCCCTGCTCCATATCCTTGGCTCCTGCCGCTGCTGCTGCTATCATATCCTCAATCCACTTGATCAGGGCTTTGGCGCCGTTCGTACCCATAGCCCTCTCCATGTTGGCTTCGGACAACTCCTGTGACGCAGTATAGACCTTCCGCACCTCCTCCTCGTACCTGGCGACCGCGGTGTCTAGCTCCTCGAGCGTCTCGTTGCCCGCACCTGCAAGCGCAAGACCAAGCTGCCAGCCGGCGTACATCGCGATATTCGCCCCTTGGCCAGCAAAGGGACTCATTAAGCTCATCGCGTCACCAAGAAGAGTCACGCCCGCGCGGTGTGCCCAGCTGTGTCCGGTGGGAAGCTTGTACAGCGGGCGCGGGTAGATCGCGCGGTGATCAGCAAGCTCGACGAGCTGTCGCAGCCAGGGCGCCCAACCTTCGAAGTGCGAAAGAATGAACGCAATGGCCGCGGCGGGCTCTGTCGGGAGGTGGAGTGCCGTGCCCTCGTCGAGACGCGTCCAAGCATAGGTCCGCACACGCCCGTCCCCGTTGAGCTGCGCACCGAGCATCGAGCCTCCGTCGAGCGCCATTACGGAGCCGTTGCCGATGCGTGCCATAAGCTCCGGGTGCGCGGCGCCGACCTCGGGCCCGAAAGACACCTCAGCGCCTCCGATTCCCGTATACTCGATCTGCGCGTCCGACACGAGCGGCCGAACACGCGAGCGCGCTCCGTCCGCGCCCACGAGGAGGTCCACGACCGTCTTCTCCCCATTCTCAAACACCACCTCCCACTCCTTCGTCCCTTCCACAGGCGTCGCTGATACGAACGCGTGCCCCCACTTGATGCTCTCCTGCGGCGCACCATCAATGAGAATCTTCCTTAGCACACTCCTATCGATCTCCGGTCTCGCGGGATCCTTTTGGTTTGGCGGAGGCGCGCGATGGAGAAGTGGTTCGCCCGTCTTGTCGGTAATCGTCATCTCCTCGCCTTCCGGTCTCGAATGCTTGACGAACTCATCCCACAGCTTGTCACCGGCGCCGCGCATGGCAGCCTGT
This sequence comes from Exidia glandulosa HHB12029, assembly GCA_001632375.1. Taxonomy (NCBI): domain Eukaryota; kingdom Fungi; phylum Basidiomycota; class Agaricomycetes; order Auriculariales; family Exidiaceae; genus Exidia; species Exidia glandulosa. The sequence continues at coordinate 19,319 of KV426551.1, forward strand.
CCGGACTTGGGGTGCAAGTCCAACGTGCCGCCGAGATGAGCGCGGCTTGCGAACTCGACGTCGCGTTCGTAGAGCGTGGCAGGGACGTTATGGCGCGCGAGGACGTTGAGGAGTACGAGGCCGCCGGGGCCGCCACCAATTATCGCGATGCGTGGAGGTGCCATGGGGATGTTGAGCTCTTGGAATGCTACGTTGGTCCCTTTAAATATTTATCTCTCCAGACCAGTTAGGAGGCCTGCCGGCGCCGAGCAGCCTCGTAGACCATGGCGGCAGAAGACTCGCATCCGACACGCGTACGCGTCACGCTGTGCCGGACACGCCGAACTTCTGGACCTCGTCTAAATAGGCTATTCTGAAGATTGTCGTCGTAAAAATAGGGTCCGCAGCAACTACCGTCGGCCTTAGACCGCGTCCAACCATGGGATCCAGTATGCGGAGGCCTTATGTAGTATACAGTGAAAGCATCACACTAACACCCTGAGTAGGAAAGGCCCTTCGCAGAAGGCTTCGCACTGCGGATGATCCCGGATTTGAGGAGTTGGAGCTCTTCTGTCATACGGGTCGGGTGGTCGAACGTGTGCTGCGAGAAAGCTTCCAAGCCAATGCCGATGACAGGGATCAAGTTTCAGTCATGACTGCTACTTCCCAGCCGTGAGAACATGTTCAACCTTTGGGGTGTACATGACTGGAGCAAGCGAACCTTGCTCTGCTCCCGAAGTAATGTCGGCGTGGAGACTTCATTGGACAAAAGACTACATTTTCATGGTACCACATTTTCAATCATCAGAATGGAGGAGCGACCTGGAAGGCCCACAGCTGCCGAAGGCCAATCGTCGAATTCGGGGCTGCAAGCGGCTGCAGCGTGAGCTTTAGAGTCATGTATAAGTCAGCACTGTGGACAACAAAGGAAGAACAGGATTGGGACTAGCCTGTCCGCCACTCGTTGCATCCGTAGTAACCGCAAGAATTGGGTTCGTAAGGGGAACCGTAATCCTGTTGCACGTGAGATCATGATAAGTCGCGCTCAGTACGAAGCATTGTACACGGCAGCTGTGGAAAGTGCACGTACGTGAACGTCGTGAACCTTACGATCGTGATACCCGTTTCCGTGACGTTCAAGGGACCGGTGAAGTTCTGCAGGGTCACTCCTTGGCCCTGAGACCCCAATTCAGTCATCCGAGTCAATACCACACCATCGACTACAACTCATGCGCTCACCTGAATGGCATTCACGAAAATACCCATGCCCGGCTGCAGACTATCGAACATGAAGATGCCCGACGGATCGCGCGACCCAACTTTCCTGAGCTTGAACTGACGACAACTCATTAACAGTACGGTACAGGAAGTTGCTTTGAATACGCACATCGTGGTTAGGTCCGCCGGTGAACGGGAAACCGATAATCTGGGTAAGGGTTTTGGGGTCAGCAAGTCTCGTAGTATCGCATCGATCGCACCGGCTGATTGTTAACTAGAGCGTTGAGAACGTAGGTCAGAATGAGATGCGTGTGTGCGTGGGACTATAAGAAACTCTCACCGGGGTCACTGTTGAGAATGGCCCACTCCAGTAACGTTTGCGGGTTTATAATGGTGAATGTGGTATTTTCGGCAGGGAGTGCCCCTGTGGAATGATCAGTCGCGTTGGCCCGCATGTGATCAACCCCACCCACCGCGCACACCAGCCTGCAGCTGAGCGTAGAGGGCAGCAGCAAGGAGAAGACCGCGCAGTGGGAAAATCATCGTTTGACCTCGGGCGGTGGGTTTCGAGAGAACGCGAACAGACGCAGCTTTATAGACTCGTACGTTATAAACGCCGATTCTTATCGAGAGTTCCCATACACGTTCTGAGCTGCAAGATCCACATCTGAGATGTCCACCTCGTCGTGTGACCAGCGTAATGGATCCGGAGCCGACTCTCAAACGCATAGGCAGCTACACAGGCAGATGATGACCGTTTCAGCGTCCTGCATTTTGCCAGATGCGGGAGAGTTCTTCCTAAGGAAAACCAGGTCTCCCAAGCTGCGGCTGATCGTGAACTTCTTCTACCAGACTTTCTATAGGTTCCAGTGCCGGCAGGAGGACGTAGTACGCCTCGAACGTTCGCATCCGTGGAGATTGCACGGTCCTGAAAGGCACGGAGAAGTCCTGCCGTGAGAGCCTCTGTTTCAGCTGTCATTGGTTTCCTAATACATACTGCAGCCCCCACACTGACAGTTCGACCCTCAGTCGTTGGCTATACCCAATTATGTGCATGTGAAACCGAGTCGATACGCAGCTCCCTCGGCAGTGGCAAATAATACAGTGACCTTCAAGACGTATGTACTCTATGTATACGAGGAGCTCTGCCGGCGTCTCGTTTTACGACCCAAGGGGAACCCCGCGCAATTACATACGGATACAAACGTCCGCTCGCAAGTAACTTATCTAGGCAAAAATGTCCGTCAAGAGAGAGTGGGTGGGATCAGGTGAAGAGGTGCATCGCGCGGTTGTGCTTGACGGTGACGCTGGACGGCTTCGTCGTCGAGTTGGGCATCTTCTCCCAAATAGGGTCGACGTCGGGCCCGTCGAGGTCGCCGGCACCGTCCCAGCCCCAGCACCAAACTGTAAAGCTCATCAGGAAAAGTAGTGCGACGGTACGGCTTCTGTGGAACTCACCATGTGCAGGTCCGGGTTTGAAATCGAGCTCCTCACTCTCCTCTTCGACGAACAGTCGGTCGTGGGGGCCAAACCACGAGCGGTCCTGCGGGTCGGTGCGCGGGTCGTCCGGAAGACCGCCCAAGCGCGAGTACCCGCGGATAGCGGTGAGGTTGCGGCGGGTGGGATGGATAATGTCGAACACCTTCTTGTCGTACGCGAGCTTGACGCGCGGGACCATGATGATGCGCCCGTACCCGCGTTCCCAATAGTCATTGCCAATAAGCGAGCACTCGGACGCGGAGCACTCGCCGTCGACGAGGCGCGCCATGCGGAACTTGACGTGCGGGGGCGAGTACAGCGGCGCGGGGTCCAGGACGGCGATACCGTTCCAGCAGCTCTGCACTTGTATGGGCAGGTGATGCTGGAAGCGCTGGCTCGAGTCCGAATGATGAAAGACGGCCTCGAACGGCGCGTTCTCGAGCGCGGTGCCGTTAATGTCGCGCGCGACCCAGTTGTCGTAGAAGACGGGCGCGCCGATCTCGTCGTGGAACATGTAATCCGCCGCGCACGTGATGCCCGCGTTCTGACGTCGGGACTGCCAGATGAGCTCGAGCACGTCGTCGACGCAGGGGAGGATGTCGTTCATGAAGATGATGCTGTCGAAGAACTCGTTCTCCGCTTCACGCAGCTCGTGCAACGGGACAAGGGCGGCATTGCGGACCTCGGCGAGGTACTCGATACGATGGTTGAACGCTCCGCGCGTGCGCTGCGACGTGCGGATGGTAACACGCATGCCTACGGCGCGGGTCAACGAGTCAAAGATGCGGAGGAGCGCCTTAGTCTGGTCCGTCGAGCCGTTTTCGTAGATGGAGACAAAGACGTTGTGGTAGCCAAGGATGGACGCGACACGGAAGAGAGCAGAAAAGATGTCTGGAATGACGTCGAACGAGTTGTAGAGGTTGATGGCGAAGAAGTATTTGTGCTCGGGCATGCTGGCGAGCTCTCGCCGTACGAGTTGGATGTGGTCTTCCTCCGGCATCGCGAGAGGATTCCAGTTCTGCAACAGCGAGCGGTATGGGGGAAGATGACCAACGAGCGGTGCGTAGCGCATGTAGGCTTGCTGGACATAGAGCGACTGGGCGTTGCGCGTGCATTCTTTCGTGTGATGCGACTCGAGCGAGGTAAGAAGCTCCAGGACGCGGAATCGCTGCTCGACTGTGGGCAGCGGAATCGACTGGCGGCCAGAGAAATGTGGTCTGAAAGTCTTGGAGGGTGCGCCTTGCCAGGTTCCTGCGCTTGAAGACTGAAGACGTGTCAGCAGTGCGCGACAGGGAACAGCGCAGTGCGGCCAAAGTTGCGCGCGCCAGCTTCAAGGCAGGATGAGACGCGAAATGCTCACCGAGGACGAGTAGAAGAGCGGCGCGAGCAGAAAGCCCACGAGCAGGCCGACCGCGACTGGCGGGCCATAACGTTTCGCGTAAGTTACGAGTGGCGAGTCTCGTCGCCGGCCGAGCTTTTCGCTGTTCATGGCGTCCGCGTCGCGCTCGTTGGGATCAAGGAGTGCTGGTCCAAGCCGCGGCGGCGTGGAGGAGGTCGGCGGAGAGCGTGTGAGTTTTGAACTGTTTGCGAGCCACTTGGTATTCGCCGCCGTCGACGCGACGGCTCCAAGGGGTGGGCGAAAAAAAAATTCTGTACGCCATGCGGAAAATTCTGTTAGCCCTTCAGCCCGACCCCCCCTCCCCCCATCGGCAGCTTCCGAAGGTTCCGGTAAGTCCGTTTGCATCCGAGAGAGAATTTTCGCCTCCAGATGGTATCCTACCGTGTTATAATGTACTTATATAGCTATTTTACGCCTTCTGAGACAGTAAGATGCCTGGTAGGTCCAATGCACACTGCGTTTCTCTCTCGAAGAACACGCGGAAGCAACTGTCAATGCTGTCATTTTGTAAGCCGCACGTGCACGCATTGTTCTCGCAAGTCCTCGCCGGGTGTACTTAAGAATGGCCAAAGTTGCATATGATGGGATGTCAAAGTAATCTGTCCTGCGCTCAACGCAGTCTCAATTTGCCAAGTTTTGCTATAAGGGTCGGCTTAAGTGGACTTGTGTGGCACCCGCATCAAAGTGCAGACGTACTGAGGCTTCCCTAGGGTAAGTAGAAGGAAACTTGGGAGGGTAATCTGTGTCATAGAGTTTTCTATGGGTCTGCACCAAGTCCAGAGTATCTCACCACCGTGCTTGGACCCTTTATGGATGAAATCATGTCCAGACCAGGTCCAGACCACCTCGAGTAGTGATTTCTAGTCCATCTAGGGGTCTGCCAGATGGCAAAAGTCATGGGAAATGGTTCACAGTATCAAATATTTGATTTCTGATAAGAGAATAAAAAGTTCTGTTAGGCCGAACCCCGGACCCACCCCCCACCCGGGTGCTGTACGGCGCTTAGCAAGCGCCTACCCCTTGGACGGCTCTCTACAGAATATACGGGACGGAACTCTGCAGGTGTACGCCCGCTCGCTGGCTCTCGTGCCCCGGATATCCACGCGAGTCGGATTCGCGAGGGCAGTGCGCGATTTGTCCAGTTTCTGCGATTGCTGGGTGTTATATATAACGTTATAACGGTGTGCTTCCCTGCTCTTCGAGCTGGGTTCTCCCAGTTCTTGCTTCCAAGAGGCTCACTTCGAGCTGTGTTGCCTCGCGGGCGGCACGTTCAACGATAGGTACGTAACAGCGCACGGCGTAGTACTCACTTCTCAATCTCGTCCAGATGCTCACCTCTACGAACGGTACCACAAACGGCGGTGTCATCGTCGGTGGTGAACGGGCTGCACTGGACCTCGTTTCGCTCATTCGCCAACATCCACACGCTTCCGACCGCGCTGTTCTTCTCGAGACGAACGTGCATGACTCGGACTCGTGGATGAACAGATTATGTGTCCAGACATTGATGAAGCTGGGCAGCACGTTACCCGCTCTCAGGGCTTTCGACTGCTATGCCCTCCCCGCGACCGAGGCAGACGTAGAAGCGTTGCTCGAAGCGCAAACAGACGGCCATTTCCTCTTCCCGCGCGTCCAGTCCTTCCTGTACTGGCCGAGCAAACACGCCCCCCCTGCTGTAACGCTCGCCCTACTGGCGCACATGCCCAACCTCCGGGCGCTCGAAGTGTGCCAAGAGCACATTCCGGACCACAAGTCATCGCCAGACCAGCGTAGCCTTATAGACCTCAGCGGCCTGCATCTACGCTCCTACAAATGCATGGAGCTGCACTACGGCTTCGAACTGCCCATACTTCACTCGTCAGATACCCTCGAGGAACTTTATCTCATCATTGACGAGATGAGGGACGAGGATCCTCTCATGCTATCGCCCTTTATATCTCTCCTTCGCTCTCGGTGCTTCAGTCACATCCACCGCCTAACGCTAAAATCTCAGGTGTTTTGCGAACCCGACCTGGTGAAGTGGTGCAGCATCATCTCTTTATGCCCAGCCCTCCGAAACCTCTCTCTCCGCTGCGGGATTGACGATTTCGCGTCGCTTCTCGCAGCCGCTCTTCAAGCTTGAGCTCGCCGGCAATTCCACCTACTTCGGCGACGAGTACGGCGATGCGTTCATTGGGAATATGCTACGGATGATCAAGACCTATCCGATGCTCCAGACGCTGCGAGAGTTATGGCTCCGTCGATGCTCTGCCGATTATGGCTTCCTTCCAGTGCTCCATTACGAAGTCTCGCCGGAACTGTTCGACGAATTCCAGATGGAGTGCGTCCAACGGAGGATCTTGCTCAAGATATCGTGAAGGACCAGAGGCAGTTGGCAGGAGTAGGCTACGTCGCTTGTCATACAGTCTGTAATAGCATTCAAATAGCATACGAGCGCTGTACAGCATTCGAAAAGCACATGTACGAAAGCACGGTGAAGGAAACGTCTACTGCCGATGGCGCTATGTGTTGCAATTGCGGGTATTACTCACCCCCTTCGTTCAGATGTTCGCGTCTACCGGTACCAGAAGGATGACTGGTGGTGGTATCATCGACTGTGAACGGACTGTATTTGCCTTCCTGCAGGTACAACTGATTCGCCAATGCCGCCCGCTTCCGAACCGCGCGTCGAAGGTCTTGCACGGCTCGGCAAACTCGCAGGTGGGACGGTGATGAAGCGGGGCACCATGTTACTCGCTCTCAAAACTTTGGTCTGTCATGTCCTCACCGCGACCGAGGCATACGAAGGTGCAATAGTCGAAGGGGGTGTGCAAAATCTCCGGCCGAGGTCGCGAAGCTGACCGACCGACCGACCCGACCGCTGACATCTATACCTGCACCGTGGGAGCCTGAGACACATGCTACTAATGCGATTCTATGCTATATACGAAATGAATACACAGGAGTTGAGTCCATGCGGAAAGGAGGGATGTAGTTCTACGGTCTATACATAAATACACTTGGATGACTCGATCAAGGTCCGTATCCTCGATCTATTCTCTGCTACAAGAACACGGACGCATCTACATCGGGCGAGAAGTCGAGGACCTTGATCTTATCTGCGTTGGATGCGCTGTGGATCGGACAATGAGCTCCTGTCCTGTCGGGAGTACTGGGACATACCTGATGATGCGCGAGACGTCGAACTTGACGTCGAAGATGTGACTGGAATGGATGTTCTTGAAGTCTCGCACGAGCTTTCCCTTCGTGAGATCCCAGACTTTGATAGTCAAATCGTAACTGGCGCTCAAGAGCTTGCCGGTTGGAGGATC
>KV426552.1:0-26596 GCA_001632375.1 Exidia glandulosa HHB12029
AAGTGCACGGAGTTGACTTTGAAGCTGGTTCTGCGCTCGTTTTGCCTGTCGTTCGGTTTGCTGAGACGCAGATATATTAGAGACGAACGACGGGCGGAGGGAGAGGGATGCGCTCGTACTTGTAAGCGCTGAAGATGTCGCGTAGCATCCGATAGGAGCGACTGCGCCTCCTTGACGGTGGTCGTGGCTATTGTATACTGCTTCTCAACCGAGACACGTTCCTCCTTCATACGCCTACAATGATGTACAATCAGCACACCGATGCCAATAGCGTACTGGGCCTCACCGTATCTCGCCAGCCAAATCATTTCCAGCGAAGAGGGTTTGTCGAGGATCGTTCTTGGGAACGATAGGCATCGTCTGTGTGTAACGACCGCCGTCTCTGTATGACCCAACGTTTCAGCAACGAGATCTCAGATATGAGCAGAAGGAGAATTCACTTACGCCCACGACCGCACCGACAGCATATCATCCGCCGCGATTGCAAAGCCGAGCCCGGATTTGGTGAGAAGCGCCTCGACTTCTACGCGTGTTCTCGCGAGTCCGGTACGCTCGATACCGTGCGAGTTGATGAATATCCGCAACGCCCACGGATTCGAGATCTATTGGAAACAGTGAGCAAAGGATATCCAACCAGCCCTCAACGTACCTTGAGAACACGCAGGATCGTGAGTACGTCTTCCGCAGGCTCACCGCCCGAATAATCGAAGATGTCGATAGGCGCGATGATAATCGAAGTACGAGAACTGCATTACATTCGCGTGAGTAGATGTTCTATGTTATTTTATCGCGAGGACGTGACTCACTTGCCAGTCTTGTTGAGGATCGCCTTGAGCTTCGCGCGGTCGCGCGCGTCGCTCACAGCGAACGACATCATCGTATTCCCCAGCATAGACTTCAGCGGCGGCGCCCACCGCTTATCCTTCAACTCGACGAAAAGCCCGAGCGGGCCTATAGGCGCGGACTTGCCAGCCCACTTCTCGTCACGAATAGCCTGAATGACGCTCTTGATGTTCGATCCGTACGCAGCGAGACTGTTAAGCTGCTGCGCCTGACAGCGCGCGATCCCCTCGTCGAGCTCCTTGAGCTGCCCGCGCAACTTCCCCGTGTCCCCCTGCGACTCCTGCAACCGCGTCTCGGCCTCGTCCTTGGACGCGTTGTACTCCTCGAGCGCAACCCGTGCCTCGTCGAAGTCGTCATCCGCGGCGGACAGCTTCGCTTTGCACGCGTTGATGCGAGCTTGGATTGCGGACAGTGTCGCCTGCGACTCGGCCTGCAGCTTGCGCGCCTCGGCGTCAATCTTGCCCTGCAGTTCTGCGATACGTTTGTTGTGGCTCGTCAGATCGCGGTTCATGTGCTTCTGCTCGGTCTGTTGGAAGGAGTCAGCCACGCATGCGCTGCAGGGATGGGCAGTGGACGCACCTTGTACTCCTGGATCTCGCGCGTGATACGCTTAACCTCGTCATTCAGTTGAACCTTTTCCTCCTCCAGCGCGGCTCGCTCCTCCTGGTCCGGCAGCTCGGCTTCAGCAGCGCGTACAGCGCCTTCCGCATGGCCGTGTTGTATCTGTCGCGCGGGTCAGCACACCGTAACGAGTAGTCGCAGGATGTACTCACTCGCAATTCCTCAAGCTTCTGGTCAACCTGTCGCAAATGCGCCTGGGCCTTGCTCAGCTTCTGGTTGACCTCGTTCAACTCAGCCTGCTTCCCCGCGACGTGCGCCCACGCAAGTTCGGCGCCAAGCTGCTCCTTCTCGCGCTCCATATCGCGCGCGCGCTCGGCCTGCGCGTACCGAGCGTTCGCCGCTTCTCGTTTCTGCTGCAAGTCCGCGAGGGTCTCCTTACCACCCTCGGCGAACCGCTGCGCCTGCGCGATCTTCTCGTCGATGAGCTCGTACTCGTGCGCGAGCTGCGTCAGTAGCGTGCCCTTCATGAAGAACTGGTACTTGTCGCGCGGATGCGACGATGACAGGAACTGGCGCGCGGCATCTGCATAGAGATGTTCAGCACGGTGTAGTGCTGGCGCGCGAGGAGCTACGAACCTTGCGTGAGGACGGTGAGCGGGTTATCCACTTGGATGTTCAGATGGTCGCACATGGCGGTCAGGTCGGCTCGTTTTCGCGACACGACCTTGCCGTTCGCATCTTGTAGCTTGTACGTCGACGCGCCCTGAGCGAGGATCGTACGCGTTACGTTGATCGTGTCGCCGAAGACTTCAGGCCTGAACGCGTCTTCCCCGCGATTTCGTATCCCAACCGTAACTTCCGCGGCGCTGCAAAGTGTCAGAGACGTTCTGTCATCCATGCGGCACCGTACCTTTGGCCTTCGCGTATAAAGGACTTGAGGCCAGAACCGCGGCCAGTCGACGTTGCTTTGCCGCCAAGCGCGATAGTGAGCGCAGACAATACTGCACTCTTCCCACCTACGAAGAGTCAGCAAGCTGTCGACGCGGAGAACACCAGATAGTGCTGAGCGAAAGGTCGCGATCACTGCGTACGGAAGCGACGCATAGGCAAGTGTTACAGCGAAAGCGCGTCCCAAACTGGGGGACGCGTTGATGTATTCACTGCGCGCCTGGCTCATCCTGCCGCTGTTTGCAGTTACGAAGGGCCGCGTAAACCTCTCCATACCGGGGACATAGCATAGTGAGGGCGCGATGTCGGAACGCGCGCGCAACATACGTTTGCGAACGCGACGATAACAAGATCGTGCCCAAGCGCGAGCCCACGAAGCAACGTAGCAAAGCCGCGACCATGCGTCCGCTGCGCGTACAATCCAAGCCTCCAATACCCAGTCAAGACAGCAGCTCAATAACGCCAAGCCCGCGAATACACGACCCCGTACCATAGTATGGTGCAAGTGGGTGCCCTGAACGGCCCGACTAGACGCACTCGAGCACGTGCAGACAGGCGAGCCCACAGTGTGCGCGCTAGCTCCCTGACGAGTGCTATGCAGCGCGAGTGCCATGGAAATCGCGTATGCGCTGGACAGCGCGCACGCGATTGGAATACAGCTTGCGCGCAAGCGTTCTGCTGCTCCGAAACGCGAAACGCGCATTCCGATATCGCGTGATGCTGCCACGCACGGTCCAGACATCACGCTTTACGCGTAAGCAGCTCGCCCAATGCAAATGTGCAGCACCCGAGCGAGAGCGCGATGGCGATAGGAAACGTTGCATGCAAAGTAAATGCACCGCGAATGTCATGCACCGGCACAGACGAGATTCGAAAGGCAGGACGAAGGACGTAGAGTTGAAGAAGATAAGGAACTTACTTCCGTTGTGACCTAAGTTCAGCGTGAGTTCAAGGCACCCGGAATCGACGCCACGCACCGATTATGAAGTTACATTGCGGCCCAAAGTCGAGTTTGAGGTGACCGTGACACATGAACTGCTTGAGTTCTAGGGATTCTATAACGCCGCAATCTGCAACAGCCTATACGAGACGCGTGAGCCGGATACGCGCCACCGGAACGTCGCGCCGCGCACCCCCGCCGAACCGTTGAGCCTGCGCTGTTCTATGCGGGCCTGCATGCGCTCAGACTCTCTGCGCTCGAATTCTTCCTCCTCGAGCTCGAGCTCCTCCGGCGTGAGCTCCCACATGCGTTTGCCGGACTCTGAGCGTGGCGTGGCGGGCGTGGAGACCTTGGGCGTCTTGTGCGCCTTGCCATTGCGCGCGTTGCGGCCATTGTCGTCGTTGGCGACGCGCACGCGTTTGCTGGGAAGTCTCTGCGCGTTGCTGGCGTCGGACGCATCCTCGACCGGTCGCGGTCGCTTGGCCATATGGTCAAGGGACAGTTAGCGGATTCCAACTCCGGGACGGGCGGTTCGGAACGGGACTCATTCAACTCGAACAAGCAAACAACACTGACAACCACTCGAGATTGCCCAGGAAATTCAAGACTGTCCGCCCACTTGAGACTGATCTCGGAGGTTCAGGCCATGAGAGTAACAACATAGTGAAGTAGGTAAAGTGAATCACAGAAACATTCACGAAACATCCCCCCTACAGCTAGATCTCCGTCTTAGCAATGCGAGTCATTTTGTTCTTCTTTGGGATTCACTGGGCAGGGGAGGAGCTCGGAAACGCGCTGTGGCGTACCTTGCAGGCGCGGCTGACTCCGCATAGCGTGTGCTGCATACTGAGCGTATCCAGTCGTGCCTCAACATAACTCTAGGCAGCGATAGTTCAGGCGGATGGCATCGTCCATTATCACAGTGCAGTCTCTCAGGGTCGAGTCTGGCTCTTACTGCTTCATAGACTGCACCCTTCGGCCCCTTCTATTTGACAGGTCCTTTGTTCCTGCTCATAGCATCGCGCGTACATCGACAGCGATAGCAGAGTCCGAAAAGCTTTATGCATGGGATGTGCTATATCCTGCAGCCGCGACCGAGACGACAGCCTAAAGATGATACTGAACGTTGCACAGGTGTGGTTAGTACCGGCGGCGTGGGGTTAAGAATATAAACAGTGCCGTCTGCGCGACTCTCCCAGTGAGTACGTCAATATGCGCCTTTATCGCATGCTTCCCGTTGCCATACACCGCGATAGAGTCGGGAACGTCATGAGCAGGTTGGTTACTGGGGGCTATCATGGCCGGCGAGTTCCACTTCGAAGGATCCATGAGCTCCTTCATATCGACATCATCTGGGAAAGGAGAGCGGGGGCGTGGGGTATGCATATGTACTCCACGAAGCAATCTGCCTGTGGGATACTGCGTCCGTGTTATGTTGTCCAGGTCAAGGGGCCGAGCGACCTGCGGCTCGTCGCCGAGCCCGCGCGTCCAGAGTGAAGAGAGGTAAAGCGCCCAGCGGATGAGACGATCTGTACGCGGGGTGGGGTTGAGACGCGACATGCGCGCGAGACAGGTATGGATGACCGCCGGGACGCTCAGCGGGAGATGAAAACCGACAGTCCGAGACGTGTCGAAGTACCACGGATCTTGGCTTTGCGCGTCGATTAGGACGAACGGACGTGCAGTCGGCGAAAAGAATGCTTGGAACAGAGTTTTGTGGTGTGCCTGCATCAGCTTGAGGTCAGCGAGTGGGGACGAAGATGCGTACAACTCACACCCAGGTCACGATAGGGAGGGCGGCCCATGTCACGTCCGGTGTGCGCGAATTGGACCACTCGCCTGTTGTACCACAGTTCCTCAGCGCGGATGTGCTCCATGATGACCTCCTCAGTGGGAAAGAGCGTCCATGCGAAGAGGTCGAACTCTGATCCGACCGCACCCTCGACTGTCGATGTTAGACCGTCCCAAAGCTCTCTCACGCCTACTTACGAGGAAATACGAGAAGTGGCGAGTGGATTCCACAATTGGCGGGGAGGAGGCGGAGCGCTTGCAGGTACTGCACCTACGAGCAGTGTCAATGTCATGATAATAAGAGCACCAAAGACTCGCCATGCTGGATCGAACCATGTCAATTTCTGGCACCAAGTGCGTCCATTCAGTGAAGTTATTTGTACGAGTAATGATGCAGGCTGGTCTGGTGCCATACGCAGCGTACAGCTGTCCTTCTTCTGATGGCGCGATGCGAGATTTGTACAGTGGCGCGTGCCACTCGAGCGCATCCCTGTCCGTTGCGACTGATTGCTGCCAGAGAGCAGAAATCATGATGGTGGTCGGTGGGAAGAGAGGTGGTCTCGGTTTAGCCCGGTTCCGGCGCGGAAATTTAGAGTCCGTCCGCGGATGCTTGCTTCGTTTCCGTCGGTCGCGACTTCAATGCCACGCGCCGTATCTCGCGATCGCGCTCGAGCTCCGCTCACTGACGGGCCTCGACGCGCGTTGTACGTCTGCTCGCGACACGCGTCTTGTCCTTCCTCGCTGCCCGTTTCCTCGTTCCCACCTTCCTGGCAGCCGTCCAGCGCGCGCACCCTCACTGCTCGCCTTAGGATTCATACACTGTTATTCATGCCCTCTAGGAATTGTACGCCTGTCTCGCGTGTTCGCGCGTCAAAAATGCGATTTCGTCGTTGCGCTGCAATAGTTTACCGTCCGAGCTCACCACTACTCCAGCATCTACACATACGCTCGAACGGACGTTGAATTGCGCGATATGTATACTTCTAGCACTGGTCTCGCTCGCTTTGACGCGCTGCTGTCCACGCATACGCCAGCTCGGTCGCATTACTAGATGGACGACTGTCTTCATCCGTATGGTCTGCGAAGGAGACTAGCTCGGTCGCGTCTCTCCTCACTAGGCCGACTCTCCGACCGCTGAAGGGCCTCGCGCCGTTCTTGAGCACCAGCATGAATCCCGCTTTGATCGTCGGATACTTGTTCCCTGCAGTCGCTGCGCCTACAGCGTCACGGCTTCACCTTGCACCTCGGAATCTATCCGTACACCCGCCTCAGTCAGAGCCGCAACAGCTGCGCCTATACTTTGTTCTCTGATAATATGCCAACCAGGGCCTATTCAAAACTACTTCACAACCCCCGAGCGTCGATCACGTTGATCTAATCTACTACCATGCTCACGAAAGGCCCGTTGGCGCTATAGGTGAACAGCGCCGTTTGAGGGAGGCTGCCGACGAGAACGTCTATCTGCGCCTTGATTGCCTCCTTCCCATTGCCGTAAACCGCGATAGCGTCGGGAGTCAAGTAAATCCACTCCTGACAGTCCTTCGCAGCGGATAGGTCGAGAGTCGCGCGGAACTGCTTCGGCGGCGGCGGAGGTCGCAGAAACACTCCGCGCAGGCGCAGTAAGGGTTCAGGTTGCGGGTGCCTACGCTCGAGGTCATGGGGACGGGCGGACGGCAGGGGTGACCCAATGTTCACAGCCCAAAGTTCGCAGAGATAGAGTCCCCAGCGGATCAGTCGGTCGGTACGCGACGAGGGTTCGAGACGCGCCATCCGCGCGAGGCATGTGTGGATCACCGCGGGAACACCGAGCGGAAGAATGCACGACGGCGTTCGAGTTTTCGTGTCGAACAGGTAGGAGTTAGCCAAAGGTTCTTGCGTTATGGGGATTTGAGGGCGGGCAGCGGCGGAGAAGAATAGAAGGAACTCGTTCGTGGGCTGCTGCAAGTAAGTAGGAGGACTCGGACGACGGAGTGCATGACGACTCACGTGGAATTCGGTGTATGGTGGACGGCCAATGTCCGTCCCAAACGTCTGGAAGTGCGAAGCCCGGAGCTGGAGCCACTGCTCTTCCGCATATATGTGCTGCAGGAGGACCGTCTCCGTGGGGAACAATGCCCATGCGAGATTGTCGAACTCGATACGAAGTGTCATCTCGACTACGTTTCGTGAGATACAGAGAGCAGAATTGAGAACGAAGGCTTACGAGGGAGAACCAGTAAAGGAGTAGCGATGCCGCATTCGCGCGGTAGGAGATTAAGCTTCTGTAGATGCGCCACCTACAACGAACGTCAGCAGTAGCAGCAGCGACCAATTCATGTACCGCACAGTACTTGAGCGCACGGGGTCCTTGTACGGAATCAGGTGAGCCCAATTCAAAGGACCGCGCGCGTTCGTGATGAGACAGCGGTTTGTCTTGTAAACGGTGCGAAGCATCTCCATTTCCCGATACGAAAATGTCGAGTCGCATAGCGGAGCCATCCATACAATGGCGTCTTCGTCCGTCTTGACGCTCGCCCAGTTCATGACTGGAAGAGTTGTGGTCGAGGAGAAGTGACGGTCTCGGATCATAAACCCGCCGGTGCACCGGAGCTCTCGGTCTCGTCACTTGATCGCCGTTATCCGCGTCGCCACATTAGTACTGGCAAATATTAATGGCACTCTTTCAGATTTAGGCATGACCATTACGACGCCATACTCAGACTACTGCCAGGGAAACCTACACCGGTTTCTTCTTGAAGAGAGTATACAAGCGTCGTCTAATCTAGTACTAACGGCGTGTACGGACTGATCAGCTGCGTGAACAGAACCGTCTGGGGACTGGCGCCGATGAGAACGTCAATGTGAGCCTTGATCGCCTCTTTGCCGTTGCCGTATATATCCATGGCTTCAAAGAGGGCTTCTCCATCGTTATCCTCGAAAAGGTCGAAAAGGTCCTCATCATACTCGTCGTCGTCACTGCGTTCTCGGGGTCCCCAGTACGGTTCCCGCGCGTGTACACCACGTAGGACAACTGTGCTGAACAACTCTGGCGGCGAGAACGCTAGTTCGGGGGGACGGGCAAGTTGGGGCTGGCGACCGAGCTCACAAGTCCAGAGTGCAGACAAGTACAACGCCCAACGAACAAGACGATCCGTACGTGGCGAGGGTGTCAAACGTGCCATACGCGCGAGGCAGGTGTGAATGACAGCGGGCACGCTGAGGGGCAGGTTCAATCGCAGGTTTTCCTTGGTGGTGTCGAAGAGCGTGGGATTCTTGGCAGACGCGTCGATGGTGAGCATCCGAGAGTCTACAACGGGAGAGAAGAAAATTTCGAACGTGGTCAGTCCCTGAACCGATGCAAAGGGTCAGCGGGCGGACGCGAGGATGTGCATAGGGACTTGCCATCGCAGCGCGATAAGGAGGACGGCCGACGTCTGCGCCGCTCGATCTGTATAAGCCATCTCGGTACACCTTCCACCCTTCCTCCATGGTGATGTATTCCAGGAGTGTCGACTCGGTCGGGAATGGAGTCAAGGCTAGGTTGTTGAACAGAATTTGACGAGTGAGGTCAACTGCGGCTCGTCAGCTCCGCACGACGATGTAGCGACGGTAATCATACGCGGTAGAACGATTAGAGGATCGTATATTCCACACTGTGGCGGGAGTAGTTGAAGTGACTGCAGGTAGCTAATCTACATGCCGTATGAGTTACAACGCCAGTCAGCGTAAACAACGTACCATATTGGTCCTAACTTCATGCGGATGCGGAGAGAGGTGCGTCCAATCGATGAACATGTACTCTTTCGTGACCGCACAGGTCTTGCTGCCGTACGCGGCAAGGAGCTTGCTCTTCGCTGCCGGCGGGATTTCAGATTGGCGCAAAGGAACGATCCACCGGAGGGCATGCAGGTCCGTATGAACGCTACTGTCCCATCGTGCGGACAAGGTCTCGTGAGGATTGTTCTGCATGTGAAGTAAGTAAGTAGGAGGAAGAGAAAGCGATTCGGCTCGACCCGACAGCCGACACTGATTAGAACTCCTCGATCACCCTCGCCGTGACCGTAGATGCACCAAGAGGTGATAGAGTGGCTTTTACGTCTCAATCTAGGTAGGTTCATGACCGTTCTGCGGCAGTCATTTCAGCCAGACGTCTTAAAGGACGACACTGTGTTACTCGATCCCAACCTCGGCGAATATGGCATCGCATCACAGTAGGATGGAACTAAGGTAGTACGCATGCTTGATGGTATGGCTCCAGGCTCAGGGCAGTGTTGAAGATGAGGGAACTCACACGAGAATGTGTTGTTGTCCGCGGAAATCCGATTCGTGACGCGCGTCAACTTCCCACTCTCGGTGACGTAAAGCTACTATTAGAGCAGACATACTGGCTGCGCATTGGTTATGAAAGTATCGCATTAGTATATACGACTACGGCGGGCCGGGAATGACTCAGAGCTGGCCGCATTCTTGATCGGATGACCCGACCACAACTAAACCTAAACATCACGATACAGTCTTTCACTCACCTCACTGGCCGTTATTTATTTCTCATCCCACGAATGGCACTTCCCGACCCCAGTCAGCTCAGACTCACTGCCTGTCGCATACTACGCTGGGCCGCTAACTGGCGCGCAACTTGAAGCCCGGGGTCATCCGCATGTTTGCCGTCCCTCTGACCCTCAACGAGCTGCTCCAATCAGCGCCTAGTACGATGGCAGTCCGCATGTGTTCAACTCGCATCCCGCCGTACAACCCCCGCAATCGGGCAAAGCATTCTGTACGGACGGGGTGACGTTCAAAGCTGTGCCAGTAGTCACGGTTGACTGTTAGTGTGCCTAGTCGAGGTCACAGTCATACGCTACCGTGCTTGTTAATTTGCTATCTGGAGACTGCCGAGAGATGGCACGGCTCCAGTACGTACTCAAGGCCGCAAGAAGACGACGTATATTGCGGAGCCGCCGACGGAAGACCGACGAACAACTAGGTATACCTGCGCCGAACGCATTCAGCCATCAAGCTCAAGACCTGATTGTTGCTCTTGACCTACCGTACAACGCCTCTATTCCGACCGGACTTATCATTGCAAAGTCGTGCGCCGACTCCTACGACGCTCGGTCGAGCCTGACACGGATGATCCGACAGGTTGACAGAGGTTGAGGCGACGTCGAGTGGACAAGCTGCAACAACGTGAGGTTATCCTGAGACTTCACAGCGTTAGAGGACTCGGGAGAGGCTGCCAGCGGGTTTGACTGATCGGAGAGCTGCTACGGAGTCAGTACTCTACCCCCCGGAAAGGTACCATGACGGCAATTGTATCCGATACCGATGCGCGACACCCTTGACGCGATGAACCCCCACAAGCGGGGGAATTGAGTTTCCCATCCGGGTGAATGGCGCGGGTCGTGTCAAACGTGTCAGGCAACTTTCGAAGCACAATCAGGATCCCCAACACGCCGGAAATTGGGGACAGCGCGTCCATAAATACGTTTCGAAGCCCCTTACCGCGTTCGAGCGATCTCTGCAGGTCCTGTCTCTATTTTTGACTGCATTGAGAACGCCGCGTATGAAGGCAAGGGTTGCGTGGACTTGCCTCGAGGAAGGTGCTTGCAAGTGACGAGTCTGCTTCACGTCTCAACGTTGATCTCAACACTGCGTACTTCGATGGTCAGAACCGTCACTCGGTGTTGTTTGACCCTTTCGATTGTGGGAGCAGACTGGGAATGCATCGACGGCGTTCGGAGGCAACGTCTTGGAACTTCGCGGACGTGCCGCCATCGCAATGACAGCCGTAGCCCAACATGTCCGAGAGTAGCGGACACCTGTGTTTAGTCACGAGGCCGGGCAGCTTGTAACATCCGCTTTCGCTGAAACTCAGACGTTCGGACAGGCGCAGGGGACTCCGTCTCCACCGGCTACTGATTCCAAACGGGTTCGCGGCATCAGGTGAGCACAATATCAACGTCATGTTTAAACCTGGACTTGATCGTGCAGCTACCGGTCTCACGGCCGCGCAGTTTCTTTGCGCCTGCGAAGTCATCGGTGCAAACATGTGATGAACGAGGACAACGCTGCGCGGCCGGCCGTTTCAGCCCTGCATACGCAGTGTAAAGTAACAATCAAATGACCGGGTTCAGAATCGTTGTTTCGTACGGTAGAGGTTATCAGGGCATAATCTGTCTCTTTATGTTCGCGAGATCTGCGCAACTACTGCCATTCAGTCTGAATCCTATAACCTAACTAGAACTAGCGATTGACTTCAAGAACACCTTCCTACAGAAAGCCACCATGGAGTATCCGAACCTTCCGGCAGCATTGACCGGATATGGCTCATACAGCAGCAAAGGCGTATCATGTGCCAGGGCAAGGCGCTCACCCACGTTTCAATTGCTCGGACGAGCCAGATTAAGTGCAATAGACCCGTACTTCGCGCTGGCTTCTGTGGCTTCTTGACTTCTGTCAAGGACTTGAACTTCGCCTTGCTACAGCGAGCACGCATTGTCCAGGCTGTGGCCTCGCGCTGAACGTCTCGTCGATCAGTCTGCGCAGTAAAGTTCGAGACAAAGGCTCTAGGGGTCGTTTGGAGTCCTGCCTGTGGCTTAAGATGAACTCCTGTACCTTCTGCAGATTGAGTGACGTTCTCCCTTATCCAGCATGCCCTCCACTGCCTTCAAATGCCGCGGTCCTGTATCCACGAAGTTCATCGACGAGATCGTGAGCTCTGGACCACAACTCGCCGTTTGGAGATAGTGGCTCTGGCCTTGGCCGAGTTCTTGGGCCGGAAGCGCCAGCTCCCTGAAGGTTTCGCCGTGGCCGACTGCGACTGGGTGTCGCGAACTCAGGAGTTCGCGTTCTCATTCACGCCACACTGCGGCAGCTAGACGTACAGTTCAAGCAATGCCACGCCGCGAAGCTCTACGGGAGCTCCTAGTTTTCCGCGCTCCGGCAATCCCCAGCAGTGGCTGCTCTCGACCTGCTTCGGCGCGAATGAATGCCGGGTCTGATACCCACGCTGTATTACGGCTTGTCGGTGCTCCACCGTGCACAGGACCTTCTCGCGGGAGCAGCGATTGGGGCAAGATGAAGTGAAAACGCTGCGGAACTACCTCCAGTGGAGGCCCGTGCACAAGCAGCTCTTACCCGATAGAGCTGCAGCGGTCTATCCTTCACTGCCGAATGCACCCGCTGAAGGCGCGCCGAAGGGATGGGAATCTCAATTGCTCTAAGGGTAGACAGTGGAGCTCCACAAACATCGCGACTCTAAATTCGCGGGAATGGCGCGTCGAAAATTGAATTGCGTCGCGCGTCGCGTCGTGGATGACGCTGATCGCGCTTTCCGGGAGGGGGCGCTGCCGCTGAGAGGACTGAATAAGAACCAGGGACGCGCTGTGGATCTTACGCGCGCTCAATGGCCGTGGGAAGACACCCAAGAACACGCGTCGCCAGCAAGCGGGGCCTGTTCCAAGTTCATCTCAGTGCGGAACTCGTCCCGTCCTTCACCGCTCCCTTCGTTTGTTGCGCTGCAGTCCCAAGTTGTACGTGTCTGCCAATCCTATCGTGCCCGTTGCCACAGAAGAGACGCCTGAGGGTCTACACGCGACGAATGGCCATACCCTCAACATCCAGGATTTCGCCGATCCGCGGGAACCGCTGCAAACGTTGCACGCTCGTTGCTGGCTATGGCAGTTGTACTACCTGGCAGGCGTCCAGTCCCGTGACTGCGCCTCCCTGCTGCCCTGCTGCGCACATATTAGTGCGATTGAGTAGATGGGTGCACTCAGGACTTACTGTACTCAGGAGGACGAGGACAACAAGAAACACGTAACGTGACCCTCCCTCTGCGGCATGTACGAAGCTTTCCGATTTGTTCTTTCCACGATACGATGCTGGCGTGCGCCTGCAACATGTATACGCAACGCGAGCAGGTCAGATCTCCTGCACGGAAGACACATGTGCCAGCAATAGAGACTCCAGCCCAGCCCTGTCGCTGGGAGGCAGACCGGTCGTACGACGCTGCAAAGTTGTCATGGATCTCTGCCTTCTTTCCACACCGAACAGCGTTTATGTCTCTATCCCTCGAAGTTCGGCCGATCCACGTCCGCGATAGAAGAACACTGGACCAACCCCAGGACATTCCATGAGTACGAGAGCAGAGCGTCGAAGAGAATTCCAGATGATCGACACGATGACCAGATGGGGTGGCTCGACGCAGGCACGGATGGAGGCACAGGATGTGGAGCGCTGCAGATCAGAGCTCTGCATCCCTCAGGCCTCAACCCCACTTTGCACGCAAACCTCCTATCTCCGTCGCAGCCCAGCACGCAGCAGGTCGCGCGTTGGACGACCACGACGTTGACAAGATTCCTCAAGTCAATCGTCCAAGATCCGGACGCGTCGTGCGCGATAAGACGTCCCGAGCACGCGACGCCGTCCTACCGGCTCGCTGAATTCAGAATGCGTCGACAGAAATCTTTTCGACGACTCGACAACCAGATCCCAGATGGACAGCGCAGATCAACCTCGTGAGCTAAAGATCTCAGATATATAATAAATAAAAATCGGAAGCGAGATCCATCAGCACGGAGATGTCGGTCCGCGATTCAGAAAATGCAGAGAGAAGAAGAAAATTGGGGGATTACACGTGCCATCCCTCGCGACGTCCTGCAAACGTCATCTCCGCGGCAGAAAATGTGGGGTTCGTCCAGAGAAGGTGAGGAATTCTAGGGAAGGGCAAGGACAAAAGGCAAGTAGCAAGAGATCCAGTTGTCGTTGAGAGCTCCCGGCGCGCAACGGCAAAAACTTGTCCGCGCTGAAACGCGATCGCGGGAACACGTGCACACCCGGTCCTCGCCTGTCCAGCGCGCGCGTGTCCATCACCCGACTTTCGCCTGCGATGGCGAAGTGCTGTCCACATGGCTGCTGCCCTCGGGCCGGTCCCGCGCCCTTCGCATGTATTCATCTCCCAACCTCCCGCTCACTCAAGACGAGGATTGTATGCAACACGACGCGGCAGCACGGGTGGCCGCTCTAATGCGAGAACTCTATTTTGTTGGTGTGCGGTGAAGTGGATGAGTTGTATCGTTTACATGCGGCGGAGCCAGTATGCCAGAGCAGAACAAGTTATAAGTAAGAGAGTAAGAGAGATCCAGAAGCGGGGAGAGGGTAAGGTAAAAGAGAAAAGAGAAAGGCGCGCGACGCTGCGCGCGCAACAAAAAGGGTGGAGTCGGTCCAAGTTGTGAAACGGATTCGACGGCGGCGGCGGGTGACGAGCGGGCCTCTTGTCCAGCTGCAACTTCCGGGGTGTCTTCATTTGATGCAATGGTAAGACCACACGCTCGACGGCGGGCCCGACGCGCGTGCGTATGTCGCCATATCCCGGAGATTCTACGGACCCGCTGCTGGGCTAGGCTGTGCTGCATACGCGTGCGCCGACGGTGATCGGCGACTACCAGCCTCAGGGCGAGTGTTGATGACCGTGCTGGGTGCGGCCTGGCCCTCACGCTGCGCTGCGCTAGCTAGCGAGGGAGGGGGCGTCGCGAAAGTGTCTCTCGTCACACGGAAAGAGAAACGAAGAAGGAAGAAAGTACCGGGAGATCCTCCCAAATGCCCAAGATACGCGGCGCGGCGCGATCGATGACGGGGTGATGATTTTGTATTGTAGAACGCGCGAGCGTGAAGAGGCGGGAGGTGCGTGCGATAAATAGCGATGTGGTTGGTGCGGTCCGGCTGGCTGGCTATGGCTGGTGGATGCGGATGATATGCGTGCGAGCATGCGTGTCGTGAAGAGACATTGTGCTGTGCCTGGTGGGGAGAAGACGTCGTGTGAGCGCCGAATGACGCAGCGTGCGATGGTGTGACGAGGGGCACAGGCAGAGGTGATGTGGTGTGGAGAGAGAACCGAAGAGAAACCCAAAGAGACGGAGAATGTCCCAAAAAAACCCAAAAGGAAAAGACGAGGAGATGATGCGAGGGATGTGCGAGAGACTGAGCGCGAGAATATACGAGAGCAGGTTGCACAGCGGTAGTTGGTGATCGAGTGTCTGCGAGCGAGACGGACGGCAAGCATGGGAGCTGCGAGCGAGGACGACGGGGCGCTGCAGCCCCCTGATTGGGGAGAAGTGCGGCATGCGGCCCGCTGTGTGCGACCATTCATTCAGCGTCGTCCCTGTAAGGAAAATGCGAGTCAGCGCTCTGATGTTTGTGCGCGGAAGACAGGCGCGCAGAAGCGAGAATTGATGACAGGTCTCCGCTGCCGGCGACGGCGACGACATAATACACTCAAGACTCACCATGCGCATCATGAGCACGGGCGAGTTGGGGTCGGGCGTCCCGGTCGACGACGGCGCGGAACTCTGTCCCGGCTGGCGGATTAGCGTCGGATTGGCACAGACGACGGCGCGCGAGCGATGCTCACCGTCGAGCTGCTGGGCGCCGTGCGCGACTGGCCGTTTGCGTTGGCTGCGAGCACTTTTTTGAGCTGGAGACCGGCGTCAGCAGTGACTCGGGGGCAATCTCTCGTGGATGTGGCGCACCTTTGCCTCGCTCTCCTTCGCGCGCTGGGCGGAGGAGGCTGGGTGGAGGTTGACCTGGCCGAGGTGCTGGGCGTTGGCGAGGTGGCAGAGAGAGGCCGACACGCTGGGGAGCGCGACGATCTTGGGCTGGCCGGCGGGTTTGGACGACATGGCGGGGGCGGCGGCGGCGGCAGGCACAACGAGCTCGGTAGTGGGAAGGACGTGCGGTGCGGCGGCGGCGGCGCGGCGATGGTGAGGGAGAGAAAAAAACTCGACCGGTGGCTGCACGCGGCCAAACTCGTTTTATACACGGCCTGTCAAATTCTAACTAACCAACCCAATTGCTCCCGCGCTATTTGCTAGTATTTTTCCCTATTTCAGACCAGTTTCCGTTTTTAGCCTTACATAATTTAGCGTTCGTTCAAAAAGGCTTATCGCTCTCGACATTGCTCCCGCCTCGCTCGTCGACCGCACCGAGCATCGAGCACCGACATCGACCACTGCCCGCGCATCTCCGTTCTCACCGCGAGTCCCTGCCCGTCTCTCTACGCCGCTGCTCTCGTCTCCGGCGCACTGGCAGGGCACGGACCGCTTCCCACCCGCAACAGATTCCACAGCGCGCATCCAGGCGACTCCTGGCCATGGCCACCCATCGCCTCACCCTCCTCCTTATCTCGCTGCTCGATCTAGCATCTGTTACACTGTCGCCAACTAAACGTTGCTGTATTCTCGACCCGGCTGGCAACGGCTCAAACACTGCTATGGTAGCTCGATTTCCCCCATTCGTCCTCGACTGGCGCTTGCAACAGTCCAAACGCATTCCCGTCCCAATCTCCTTGCTCTCCGTTATCGACTGCCACTGTGACTGCTGCGAACGTCCGGGCCTGTCGAGGCACGACTGGAGCTCCACCACTCCACCTTGCAGTGGTATAAACAGATCTAACCCGGCGAGCTGGCGTGCGCTCACCGTCGATCCCCCGCCCCAGTCATCGTCGTCGTGCACATCGATTGCGCTGAAACCGACGTCGAGGGCTATCACACGTGCGCTGTATATGCACTCTACACTGTATCGCCACCCATCTTCCATCTCGTTGGCTGGGAACCTTGGGCACGAGACAGTTTGTTTACGCCTTCTCCGCACACCACACCTCGAACACGAATCCGGGATTGTGCACTCCACCCTGTCTGTCTGGGAGGAACGGCTTTGACAAATGGCCAATCTAGATCCGAACTGAACTGAACCGCCGTCGCGCACGCGGGTGAGTACCCTCCGCACTCTCCGCTATGCATCGCCCCTACCACATACTTCTAAGTGTGCCCCACGACGAGAGGGTGCAGCTGAGGGGAATGAACCCTCCCTTCTTCACCGTTCTCTGCCATGTGCGAGTTCGCTATTGTTCTAACCACCCCGCCTCCCTTCTTCCCGCCCTCTTCCACGCGCCGACTACCTATTTACTTACGACAGCAATCATGAATCACCTGGACATCCCCGTACGCGTGTCCGTACGAGCTGACACTGACAATCCCGGGCGTTATCTGTCTCGTCGTCCGGATCATGGATCACGAATGCATATGCTATCCTTCGCGGTATCTACACAGCACCGCTGCGCGTGCGTGACCTTTTGCCAGCACTGTCGGAACGCGATTATAGGACGATGAAGTTATACGCGTCCCGTAGAGTAGTTCATGTGACGGCCGAGGCCTCTGTACTGTAGAAGTTCCGCGGATCCGCTGTTATGTGACTATATCGAATGTAGAACGTGTACTGTATACAGTCTTGTGGCGACGGGAGAAGAGGAAGAGAAGAGGAAGAGGGAACGTTCGTCGCGGAATCAAAACTAAATCTGGGATCAAAGCTTCGCGGGATCAAAACTTCCTTGGCACTGCGCAGACTCTCGATCTTCCTTACCCACGCGCCGCGACAGAACATCTCGGCCGGCATCATGTGCCCTGAAGGCGTTATTGAGTTGCCTTATTCCCTAAATCCGGCCGCCTGTCTCGTCCTCCTGCGACGATAAGAATATTTGTTTTGGAAATTTCTCCTTTGAACCTGAGGCCTGAATGTGGGAGTATACCGAAAACGATGGGCCAGAACACGTCCAGACGGTGGCGCACCGCCGACGCCACGCTCTCCGTGAAACTCTGTTGCCCCGTTGTGAGTCATGACGGTTCTCAACCGCCAACCGTGACGCTTTGTTGTTGTGTGAGATAGGCAGCTCACCGGGGCCGGCGGAGCGCTCGTCCATACAAGTGCACATTGACAATGCAGAGAATGATTCTGGTCTTTGTAAGATACTGTACTGTACTTGACTTCGTAGGAAGCTCCCAGGCGTGCTCCGGATCGTTAGGCAGCTTACTTGAAGTACTGGATACATCATCTCCCACTGACACGCATCATTCACACACATGGCGCAATGTGGGAGACGGGCGCTGCTACGACACGTTTCGCAACGGAGAGGAGATCTCACGAACAAGATAGGCAATCCCGGGGGCGCGCGTCTAAACCTCCAACCTCCAACGTTGTCCGGATCTGACCACTACGGAGAGGTATATGCACACGATACTCACGGTACAGTGGGCAGACTGTGACGATTCGCCCGTCGAGCACGGACTGGGAACCGACACCGCGACCGCGTGTGACTGCCCAATCGTTCGACGATTCTGAACCGCTATCCAATAGCCCAATGCTCTCGCCGCTCAGGCTCGGTCGGCCGATGTCAATGCGGGATGCAAGCTCTGAAGATCCCGCAGGCTGAACTCGGGAGGAGTGGGCTGAACTCTGAACTTGAGGTGTCGGCTCCGATTCAGATCCACAATCTCGAAGAGTCAACTGAATGAGAAAAACTTTGATTTACGTGTTTTAGCATCGTTCAGGCTGTCCACTCCGTCTCCGTCCCGTCGAGCGGGAGGTGTACGGCGTCGGGTTATCGATACACCAAGGAAGTACAGTGTACAGCGCTTGGGCTAGGATAGACGTGGGTGTTGGAAGGCAACCGGGAGCTGTCGAGTGTCGATCGATCTATGCAGGTGTGAGCTTCGCGGGATCAAAGACCTCGCGACCGTCGACGAACCAAAAACGAGAACGCGCGCCTCTGTTGTGGTTGCGGGCACAATCGGAGAATTGGCCTCACTAGAGGAGGAGGCGTGCCAGTGCGTGTCTTTTCGGGCCACGGGAAGAGACACGAGTTCGAGTTCCAGCCGCGAAGCACGCACCGGACGCTGACACGCAGGATTCACGCAGGAAGAGAAGAAACCTCTCTCCAGGTAAGTAACAGCTGGATGCTCGATGGGGAGAGAGCGCAGAACGTCGGAGGCGTGGCAGTGTTGAGGTGGGCATCCGAGGAAACAGCGAGGTTCGCCACAGATACTGTATCGAGTTCTGCAACGGGCGCGTGTGTGTGTCGAGTCGTGGGTATGGGCGTGTTCCGTGGCCGAGGATGGCAAGGATGAAATGCAAACAACGCGCACCACGAAAGCGGCACAGAACAGTATTTGACCCCTCCATCAGAGATAGCCCCCGGAGTATCTAGTGTGAATAAATCTAAGCACAATGATACCATTGACGCAATAGTAGCGCGAGAACGTCCACACGCTCGCTGAAGAGCCAGATGTCTAAATATAGCTTATCTCCGGTACGTCCGTCATTCAAAAAGCACTGAGATCGCCTGCTATATGTCTAATACGGAGCCCTGCACAATGTAGGGACTAGGAAATGATGCTGGAGTAGGGGAGACCGGTACGATGAGGGATAGCGGAGTTTGAACTAGGCCCACCCGCTCGGGAAACGGCCGAGCTGCCCTTCACACCGTCCGCAGACATCCTGATCACTGTCAGAAGCAGTAGCTGAACACAGAGCTCAGTATAAGACATATAGCAGGCGATCTCAGTGCTTTTTGAATGACGGACGTACCGGAGATAAGCTATACTTAGACATCTGGCTCTTCAGCGAGCGTGTGGACGTTCTCGCGCTACTATTGCGTCAATGGTATCATTGTGCTTAGACTTATTCACACTAGATACTCCGGGGGCTATCTCTGATGGAGGGGTCAAATACTGTTCTGTGCCGCTTTCGTGGTGCGCGTTGTTTGCATTTCATCCTTGCCATCCTCGGCCACGGAAGGCGTGGTGCCCGAGCGCTAGCGTGAAGGGTCTGGAAGAAGGCGTCGGCGAAACGAACGGTGGATTCGCGAGCGGACCTCCGAGGAGTGCGAGGGATGTAGATCACTCTCCCGCGTCCCTTGCTGAGGATTTGCATCGTCCCTGGGTTAAGTCACCTGCGTGAGAGCAGTTGTGGAGCGTCGCAAATGACCATGACGGAGACGGACAAAGGCATTCGAAGGTTTGGAGGGCTGGCTCAAGTGGTGAAGATCATGATGTTCTTCGGTCTACGCCAGAGTACACTTCGAATATCGTCGTGACGAAAGTCAAAAGGACATCGATGGGCGGCGAGGGTCACAGGCGCATCAGGGTTTGGGCGCAACTGCGCGGAGGTCCGCTGGAACGTCCCTGGAGGCGGGTCAAGTATCCTCAGAGTTGACCCTCGAAAGAAAATCCGACTGCGGAGGTCCGAGGATCAGATAACGCGCTGTGAGAACTGGCTGTGGGTCGGGCAACCAGCAGGCTCAGACCTCAGGAACGCGCCAAGAAGCAACGCTGCGCATCCATCCCTTGTGCATTGCCCACCCTGCCCGGAACTGAGACTTGTCCAGACGCACAAGGGAGACAAAGAAAACGTAAAATCAAAACGTGTTCATCGCCAGGGTCGCTGGAGTGCGTCATGAGAAATCGATGTAGTTGGTGAAGGAATAGAGTTCGTTCGAGCGATGGGCGCCTAGATTTCGGAGCGTGAACGGGGGCTGGTCCAGTGGATGCGATTACCTGGATCTGGACGAGTCATCGCCGCAAGTCGCCAGCGCATCTTGAGCACATCGATTCCATTCCGCAGACTGAACACGATGTCGAACGCGGTGAACAAGACGGCGCACGCGTTCAGCAAGGAGAACCTCCAGAACCTGCTCAACCAGCGCTTCTTCTATGCCCCGGCCTTTGACATCTACGGCGGTGAGCACGTCGAGCTGGGTGTCGAGCTGGCGCTGACTCGAGCCCACCCGCAGGCTGCGCCGGTCTGTACGACTACGGCCCGCCAGGCTCTGCGCTGCAGGCGAACATCATCGCTGAGTGGCGGAAACATTTTATCGTCGAGGAGGGCATGTACGAGCTCGACACGACGATCATGACGCCCGCGCCCGTTTTCGAGACGTCCGGCCACGTCGCCCGGTTCGCGGACTGGATGGTCAAGGACACCAAGACCGGCGACGTCCTCCGCGCCGACCACCTCGTCAAAAACGTCCTCCAGGCACGCCTCGACTCCAACGACGACGCCCGCGCACCGGCTCCGGCGGACAAGAAGGCCGCCAAGAAGAAGAACGCGCCCGTGAAGCTCGAGGACGACGTCGTCGCCGCCTACGAGAGCATTCTGGCCCAGGTGTGTGTTTCAGCAAGGATCGAGCAGGATCTGACGGGTTTACAGCTCGACAACTACTCGGGCCCCGAGCTCGGCGAGCTCTGCAAGACGCACAAGATCGCAAACCCAGAGACGGGCAACGACGTCTCGGACCCCGTCGAGTTCAACCTCATGTTCGGCGCCTCCATCGGTCCCACAGGCCACATCCCAGGGTCCGTGCCTCCTACAGCTCTTCCTTCCCGCGCACTCACCCGCTCTATTGCAGCTACCTGCGTCCAGAGACAGCCCAGGGCCACTTCCTCAACTTCCAGCGTCTCTACGAGTTCAACAACCGTCGCATACCCTTCGCCTCCGCCGCCATCGGCCGTTCATTCCGCAACGAAATCTCTCCCCGCGCGGGCTTGCTCAGAGTTCGAGAGTTCACCATGGCCGAAATCGAGCATTTCGTCGACCCGTTGAACAAGGACCATACCAGGTTCGACGAGGTTAGAGACACGGTTTTGAGTCTTTTGCCGCGGGACGTCCAGACGCAGGTGCGTGCCTCGGGAATGAGTCATATCATATGAAACTCACCAACTCACAGGGCTCGACGCAAATCGTCAAAATGCCCATCGGCGAAGCCGTCGACAAGGGCATCGTCGCCAACCAGACCCTCGGCTACTTCCTCGCCCGCATCTCCATCTTCCTCCTCAAAATCGGCATCAACCCCGACAGACTGCGCTTCAGGCAGCATATGGGCAACGAGATGGCACATTACGCGACTGACTGCTGGGACGCAGAGATCCAGAACAGTTTCGGTTGGACGGAGTGCGTGGGTTGTGCGGATCGTGCGGCGTACGATCTTAGGTGCGTCTTTTCTCCTTCTCTTCGGTACGCGGTCGACGCTTACTCCTGCCTAGCGTACACGCGAAGAAAACAGGCGCGAACTTGTCCGCGACGGAGCAGCTCAAAGAGCCCATCTTCACAGACGAGTGGGTCGCAGAGATCAACAAGAAGACCTTCGGCAAGCACTTTGGTCGCGATACGGGCGCAGTGCAGCAGGCACTGCTCGAGCTGCCTCAGGCAGAGCTTATGGCCGCTCAGGCAGGTTTGGAGCATGGGTATGTGAGCCGAAGCTCGGGACGTTCCGCTGACGCGCTCGTATCATGATATAGCCCTGTGAAGATCCCAGGCCCGGGCTTCAAGACGTTCGAGATCACGAAGGACTTGGTGACGATTAGCATGCGCACGAAGAAGGAGTCCGGTACGTTTTGCCTTTTCTCCCTTCGCCCACGCCTGGCCTGCCCCTTCCTGCACGCCTCTGCCCCTTCCTGCACGCCTCGCCACTCGTTCGCCATACTGCTGCCGTGTCGCGCACCCTGCCTCGCACTTCTACCGCGTTTATTTTTGTGCCCCCTATTCTAATTCTAACGGGTAACGCCACCAATTGAGCTGCAGCATCCCTTCGTAGTTCTGCGCTGCAGATCCTTTCGTTCTTCGTTCCCGCTCTCGTGGCGCACGTACACACTTGCAAACCCTTCCTTTCCTTCGTTGTGTCATGATCTGCACCTGACGCTTTTTTTTTGCAGTGCGCACGTATACGCCGAACGTTATCGAGCCGTCGTTCGGTCTTGGTCGTATCCTGTACTGTCTGCTCGAGCACTCGTACTGGGCACGAGAGGGCGAGGACGCCAAGCGCGGTGTACGTGCCTTACTGCTTCTTCGCTCTGCATCTGCATTCGAAGCCACCTTGCATCCCTGCTTCTCTCGAACTCCCACGCAATACTATCACTGACCGAGTCCTTCACTATTACTGACCGACCGCAGGTTCTGTCCTTCAACGCGCTCGTCGCACCGACGAAGGTCCTCATCGTCCCGCTCTCGTCGAACGCGGAGCTCGCGCCGCTCGTGACGGACGTGAGCGCCAAGCTGCGTCGGGCGGGCATACATGCGCGCGTGGACGATAGTAGCGCGAGTATTGGTAGGCGCTATGCGCGCAACGATGAGCTCGGTACGCCGTATGGCGTTACGATCGATTTTGCGAGTGTGCATAAGGGCACGATGACGCTGCGGTACGTTTTCTTTCTTGTCGTGAAAGGATACAGTATGTGCTGACTCTACCTCTACCCTTTTTTTCTCTCGCGTCTTTCCTTCCTCCGCCGTTCGTTCCTGTCCTTGACGATCCCTCTGTTCGCCGTGCTGTGGGACCGCGAAATTCTTGCGGTTTTGGCTGTTCGTTCCTCGGGCTCTGACACATCCGCTGCGACGTCCGGCTTCGGGTTCGGAATTCGGGCTTGTCCTGGCACCTGGCACCTGTGGCGTCGCCGTTTGACTTATCCTGGCGTACTGCGTCTGCGTGGGATGATACGTCGCGTCGGCGGATGTGCAGGGAGAGAGATACGATGAAGCAGCGTATCGGCCCGATCGACGAGGTGATCGCCGTCGTGACCGAGCTCATCGAGGGCTCGCTCGACTGGGACACCGCGTGCGAGCGGTTGCCGGAGTATTCGGGCCAGCAGGACGGTGAGTTTCTTCCCTCTGTTCAATTTGACATCGACTCAATACGAATACGGTTATTTACAGTTTAAACGCTCCTTACGCGCCGCTTTGCACGTTCGTGATGACAGTGGGGATGTGTCCGAGTATCTGCTTATGCTTGTCCGGTGTCCGGTGTCGCGATGCGGAAAATAACACACAAGCTCAAAGGGGCTCGTTGGATTCATGCTTGCTACGCTTACTCGCGACTCCTTCACGGGTGTCCGGTTTGCCGCTGCCAGACGGAAGACGCAAAATTGCTGCGCGTGCTCTGCGAGCTGTTGGAAGTCCCTGGGAAGATATCGACGTCGCCGGTCTGTCGGCAAGCTTTCCAGTACTCGGACGGACGGGACGGACGCCATCAGGGGCCGGAGTTGTCCGCGAAGACTGCACGTTAGAAATGTAGGACTGAACACAGCGTCGTCGGCGAACGGGAGGCGTCATCGACAGATCCTTGCATCGAGATCCCGCGGCCAGCCATCTGAGATCTACAGTTAGCAGTGCAGTGCTCCCGCTCGCGTGCGTCGTCAAGGAATGGTTTAGGAACGACTCGACTCGGTAAAGTGAGGAGGCCGGATTGCTCTAGCCGCTGTGGCAAGCGGTCCCGCGTATCTCACAGGTCGTGCGCGTGGTGGCTCGCTACTGGATGAGATGAACACTCGTGGTCATCATCATCATTACTCTGCTGTCCGTCTGTCGCACCGTTGTCGACACCGCTGCACGCAGCATGCACTCGGTACGGCACTCGGACCGAAGCATTACACGTCAAGCGTGCAGGACGCGACCTTCGAGTCGAACCTCGAGAAGCACTGGGATAAGTGCACGTGTATTGAATGCGGCGATGATGCATTTCCGCCACACGAGGACTGACGATTCCCCAGCGCGAGAGTGCGGAACAACAGGCGCGGCGTGCCGGAGACGTCTTCAGTTCCCGCGGGATTCTATGACCTCCTCGACACCCCCTGCGTAAGGGGGGCTGGATTTACGTCAGACGCAGGCAGCGCTGCGTCGTTAAGTTGCGGGCCTTGACTTCGCGATAACACGGGGGCCCTCCCTCCCCCTTGCCTGCGCGAATCGGTTGGTGTTTGCGCGACTTGTGCCACTCTCCGCGTTTACGGCAGCGCGTAGTCGACGAGCAGCTGTCGATAAGCAGGGAACGCCGTCGCTGACGTTGATCTTGCTCGGCGACGACACCTCCGTCGGCTTCGGCTTTCCGGCTCGGGGCGCTGCAGTACTTCGCCCGTCTCACCTCCATTCAGTGTGTTCCTCCGCTGCGAAGCCAGTGCGATATTGACAATCCCTTTCAGCTGATATTTGATAATCCCGGCGTAATCTCAGCTATCTCACCTCAGGCTCCGGTAACTGACTGATCGGCCTCTGCTTTGTGTGTGCTACTTCGACGGGAGTCCATGCGCTCCGCACGTCTGCGCTATCGCGCGGCTGCTCCATCTGTCTGACGCGAACCGCGCTTACCGCCGGGATCCAGGACTTGCAGAGCCCGCCGGCTGTCTGGGTTCCTGACCATACGCGCTCCGGCCGCAAGCGGGTTTTGACGTCTCCGCGCCCGGCGTCTCTCTCTCTTGGTCTGCGGACAGGTTATCCTCCTTCGATACCGACAAGTAGGACTTGTCTCAGCGTCTCATCTGGCCCTTTGCCTCTCCCTAGGTGGTCTGCTGACAATTCCGGCGCCTCAGACTCTTCTGTCGCGATGTGTCAAGGGTCATATTGCGTGGTTATCCTGTGCCTGTGCTCATGTCCCCGTCGAGCCGCGCTGCAATCTCCCTTGACGAATATGTCTAGAAGCTAGCACCCTGCCTATACCGTGTTGCTTGTTGACCGGTCCTGGCTGATGACTTCGTCCGGCAGCGTAGCACAACTCCCAACAACGACATCACGCGACACTGAGATGTATGAGCTCTGTTTAGACTCATTTGTGGGCTTCTGAAGGCGCTGGGGCGCGTCAGTTTGCTATCGAATTGCAGAGCAGCAGGGACTGGAAGGCTGTTGATTGTCCAGACTCCAGATATTGGACAGAGCGTTCCAAAGACTTCACTTTGGGGTACATGCAGTGCTCGTGTTTCCTTCCCCAGTGCGTCATTGTGCGGCTGAAGAAGTCCAGCCATGCTTGACAGCGCCCCTTCCATCGCTCGAGTGCAATCGCGCATCGTCCGTTCAATTGCTCCTGCAGCCCCCCTCGCTTGCAATCTACTGCATACACCGTGCCGTGCGCAGCACACAGATCGTGTTCCATTACAGAATCTTCCATCCGAGTCCTGCAGCGCGCACGCTCAACCGTTTCCGCGCGCCGACTATCCCCCAATCTGCACTTACCTGTCCCGCGCACCAAGGGCTCGTCAAACCCCGTAGGCAGCAGACGCGGAGCAACGTCACTGATGGCACTGCTGCTGCTTGAAACTCGCACGCTTCGGGGGACACATGACCATTGACCGAGCCGGGCCACATGACGGTGACCTTTTTTCCCCGCATACGCAACCCCCCGTCGATCACATTTGGCTTTTGCGGGGGAAGGACCAACACATACCTCATCAGCCGCCGCGCTGTGTGTGGTATTTGTCCTTCCCGCAGTGCCGTTACAGTAGCAGCCCTTCCCCCCCCCCTGACGCAACCCGCCGCGCGAAATTTAGCTTGTTTAGGTTTTCGCGTTTGTCTCTCGGCTCCCCACACTCTATCGCGCATCTCAGCGACATTGACAGCATCTCGACTGCCCCTTGGATAAGTTAGTCTGGTGTGCGCGAAGTGCACAGCGCTCAGCCACTGTGAATGAATCGAGCTTATTAGATCTCTTGTCTTGTCGGGATCGAGGATAGGATAGGATAGGATAGGAGGAACGCGCTCGCCGCGGCATCAAATTGGGGTATATTTCATGATTGCTTCTGGTGCACGTTGCACACCCCGCAGAGCCAGATATTGCGAAACGAGTGGGCAATATGTGGCTATGTTACGGTCCATATGTGCTTCCGCGTTCGGCAGACGCTCAACGTCCAATTACGTGCTCTTGTCTTCAGGCCTTGCGAAGGTTTGAGAGAC
>KV426554.1:0-26241 GCA_001632375.1 Exidia glandulosa HHB12029
AGCATCCGCATACACGAAAGTCGTTGCGGCGGTATGGAGCATTGTACTCGACCCTGTTTCGGATGCGGCCCGCTCCCGCGAAATTACTCCTATACTGTGTTGCCCTTTGACCACGACCATCCACTTGTCCGCACCTTCTGCCCTTTGCACGTTAGGCATGACTTCGCAATCTCGCGTCTTTCACACGCGATGCAACTTGTACGCTCCCCCGCGCGTACGCTACAAGAACGTCGTGTCGCCGTGCACTCGCTGCCGCCAACGAGCGTGGGCACTCCTTCGCTTTCATCTCTTCGGGACTGTTGAACCTGCGCTGGGCCACGGAGGAGGGAAAGAGTCGCGTGATTTGCCTAAAGTGCGTCAACTGCTGGAAGTAACCTGGCTGGGAGCTCATCGCCTCGATAGGAGTCAATGACTATTCTTCGCTGGACGCTGCGTCGCAGGAACACGGATGACACGCTCGTTGAAAGCCTCACAGCAGGCTACAGCCGCCCTTCAAAGGAAGTGATCCCTGGCGCGACGCACACGCATGCCAATCGAAGCCGACAAGACCCTTCACCTCCGAGTCGCTCTCCTTCCGCGTCGCGGTCCGCTACGCTATCGTCCCCGAGCACCCCCGAGTGGAATTGGGACGCGACTTCTTCTTATTCTTCTTATTCTGGCGTATCGTACTACACCGCTTGTGAAGACTGGAAGCATAACCCCTAGTACTGTACTCCGAGCGAGTTGATGTGGGCTGCAGTGTATGTATACTTCGAAGGAACGTACGACAGGAATTACGACAGAATCATCACGCAACCTTAGGACTCCCTACTTTGCGATTGCCTCCGATATCTTCGAGTCTCACCGAGTCCCATGAAGGAGAGAGCATCAACGTAAATGTTTTGAGATAAAGAGATCTGTCCAATGAATAGCTGAAACCATTGCACAATGCATTCCGAAGTAGCAGCGGGCCAAATGCGTAGCTCCCGCGATTTCTCAGTCTACAGCGGGAGAACATTTGCGAGGACTTCGGCCAGGCTGTGCACTGACATTGGATGTGTGGCCGGGCACACCGAGCGAAGCGAGCCCTTAGACAGTATTTTCCCGAGCGCAGCGAGGGTTTGCGAGTGAGGGTCGCAGGCCCTCCCGGTTCTTTTCTGCGAGCGAAGCGAGCAAAAAGGACTGGTGTGTTCCGGAAGCAATTGATGTCACGGCACTGGATATCACGTGCCGCACCGCTCTTGTCTTTATACCACCACGATGCACATACCATTCCTTGGTCGTTTACTTCTGTGCGTCCCAGCTGCTAGCTCAAGAACAATTCCTGATATCATACCAGGCCAGAATATGGCGCCCTAATATTCGGCTTGCTGCTTCTCGTCTTCGAGGCGATTGCGCGAATAGTCACCATGCTGTTGCCGCAAACCGTCGAGCAATGGCTCTACCAGAAGACCAGGAGCGCGTTCCACGCCTTTGCGCGCTCGCCGTACAAAGCGAACGACCCGCTCAAGGTCAGAGCCGAGCAGATACGCACGGCGAAGGATTTCGACGAGCTCTGCGCCATCTACGGTTACACGCCCGAAGAGCACCTCGTGCAGACCAAAGACGGCTATCTGCTCGTCGTACACCGTCTGCCATGTCGCAAGGGCGAAGTCAAGGCTCGGCCTGGGACGCCGACGGGCAAGCCGGTCGTCTACTTGCACCACGGTCTGCTTATGTGCAGCGAAATCTGGGTCTGCTTGACCGACGAGGAACGCTGTATTCCCTTCGTTCTCGCAGAAGCTGGCTATGATGTCTGGGTACGCAATTCGATGACTACCCGCGCCCGCGCTGACTTGTGACGTTCGTAGTTAGGCAACAACCGCGGCAACAAGTACTCGCGGAAGTCTGTGCACCACACGCCCGCCGACACCGCCTTCTGGCGCTTCTCGATGGACGAGTTCTGCATGCACGATATCCCAGATACAATCTCCTACATCCTCGACACCACGCAGCAGCCTTCGCTCGGCTACGTCGGTTTCTCGCAGGGCACAGCCCAGGCCTTCGCCGCGCTCTCCGTGCTCCCACAGCTCAATCAGAAGGTCAACGTCTTTGTCGCCGTCGCACCCGCCATGTCGCCGCCCGGCCTGTCCAACCGCATCGTCGACGCGCTGATGAAGGCCAGCCCAAGCCTGATGTTCCTCCTCTTCGGCCGGCGCAGCATCCTCAGCTCTACGACCTTCTGGCAGAGCATGCTCTACCCACCGCTATTCTGTATGGTCATCGACCGCGGCTTAAAGTTCCTTTTCGACTGGCAGTGCTTGAATATCGCGCCGGCGCAGAAGATGGCGGCGTACGCGCATTTGTACAGTTTCACGAGCACGAAGTCTGTCGTGCATTGGTTCCAGATCATGCGGCGCGCGGTGTTCCAGCTGTACGACGATGATGTGGCCGCGACGGTGCGCTTGTACGGCAAGAGCTTCTATCATCCCGCGAAGGTGCGCTGCGTACTTCGCGCGTGATGCACATACTGACACTCATATTCACCCTCTCAGTTCCCGACGCAGAATATCGCGACCCCTATCGTCCTGCTCTATGGCACACACGACTCGCTCGTCGATATCAAAGTCATGAAGGCTGCTCTCCCAGACCACACCGTCGCCATCGGGGTACGCAGCTTTTCCTTTCCCCGCGCCTTCGGTACATCGTAACCTCTGACGTCGTTGGTTGGTGCAGATACCCGCGTACGAGCACGTCGACATGATCTGGGGCAAGGACGTGGACAAGCTCATTATCCCGCACGTGCTCGAAGCGCTCGACGGCGGACGGAAGGGCCGCAAGATGGCGATTACCAACGGGACGACTTGACAATGAGTTGCACCTTCGCTTCGGGACCCCGGATCCAGAACAACGCTGTATAATACTACAGAGACCGCCGATGCATACCGTACGTTACTAAATCTCGTGTAATAAAGGAATGTACATCAACCAGGTCAGGTGGTTCGGGTGATTCCGCTCCTTGACTTCGACGTCGACGGTCCGAACAGCGGTGATGCCGCTCTTACTTGCTTGGAACCTGGCTCATTCGCTCGTGCGCTTTCCAGATGTCGACATGCCGCGGATGTGTTAGACGACCACTATGTAATGACGACTCTCAGACCGTGCATGCCACGGGCGGTCACATGCGGCACATTAATATTGCTGCATTCTTCTACGCCCCGACCAGACCCGAACATGTTATCGGCGTTCTACGGCTTCGGTCGATGGATGCTCCGGACCACAAATCGTCCCGCTAGCTGTACGGGCGGGTGGAGACTCTCAAACTCATTGAGTTTGAATGATCTTTCGTTCAACATGCACTAGCACCAGCTGCGCAAGGATATAACTTCCGGCGCGATGGGAAACAACGTCTGCTTTCTGCGCCTTGCACTGTCATGCGATGATACGCCCCTATAAACTCAGGGACTCACGCGCGCTTTTTGCCTTGCAATATTAATTGAGTGGGTCGGGGTTGCTGTTCGTCGTTGTCGCGAAGCCTGACAAGCTCTAAATAGTAAACACAATTTCTCGTCGATGCAATGTGCAAAATCGATGTACAATTAATAATCAAGTCACAGTGTTTTAGTATCAAGGGTATGATCTTAGACGGTCGTAAGACCTGGCGGTTCGCTGGGACTCTTCTCCGCGTCAGGTTGACTGTGATCGCCTGTGAAGGACGCATTTGACTCTCCGTGGTGCTCGATATCCCCGACGTCAACAGTTACCTCTTCGCGAGGACGGAATCTGATAGACGTAGAACGTGCCTGCGAGCGATAGCCGGCGTCTGCGAGCGTAGTCCCAGTACCCTCAGTAAAGGCTTTACCCTTCGCTACCCGCCGAAGAACGAGCATGGGTGCGATGGACTGAGATACTTAGCTCCCAGCCGCGTAGACTAGTATAGTGGTACTGACCATTACGAGAGTTTGGACGCCGAGAGCAACATTGAAGAGCGAGTCGCCAACTGCGAACGTGACCATGAGGAACAACGAACTTGCCACGTCAAAAGCGGCGCTCTCGATGAGGATAGCGGACACGGTGATGTAAACTCGCGCGTGTCCCTTCCCGAGCGCGGCACGCAGCGTGTGTCGTGCGTAGAGAAGACGACCAGCGATTAATGCAGTAAGGAGGAGGTTGTAGCCTGTCGTAAGTCCGAAGTTGATAAGCGTGAAGTTCACTGTTGTGTTTGATAGTGTGTCTTGACCGCGCTTCGTAAACTGGTATACTGAGACGCCGGACAGCGCTAATCGGAGTAGATGATATGTTAGTAAGTCATCCAATCGACGCTGCAAGCGGAAACTTTTCGGCTGACCGCAGGAGGCTAGGAACACGAGGATTGGAAGGATCATGACGGAACGTGACCTATTCCAGATGATCCAACACCGAAATAGCTGTGTAATATCACTGAATACGCTATGACTGACATGGATGGTTGGGAGAACATACCATCAATATCTGAACCAGAGCGCTTGCGATGCTCCATGTTATAGTACCGAGAAGAGGGACAGGTCGCCAATAACTGAACAACATGAAGTCAGACCATAGCCACTCGCATCCCATACTTGCCTATCTGCCTGGTACCCTAGAGGACCACCCCTACGAGATTGAAGTCAGGGCGTGGCCATTGCCGTGGCGTGGAGATGGCGCGCTCAATGGAGTACGTACGGGTAATCCCTACGTATGCTAAGCAGGAAAGCGTGGTGTCGAACATTTATGTGCATACCTGTCGTCAATCCATGTGTTCTGGGCCCAAACAACCGTTGTCGTAAAGTAGATAGTCTCAAGCCCGAGCAGGGAGAGGACGAATGCGATCATCACTCGTTGACCGCGGACCTTTCTCTTATTGACAACGAGCTTCCTGAAAACTTCGAAAGTAATGACGACGAGTATACCTGGTCGCGTTAGCCGAGGCTCTGTGCAATGCTTTGGGACGTACCATAGAGGACGCCGTAGACAGGAATAGCGTCGAGGCTGGTGCGTTCGACGTATAGCTGCTCAGCAGATTCATCAGGTCGCCAAGAATCTGAGGGCGAGTTATATGTAGACTCCATCCGGATGGAACGGCGGTTGTAGTGGTGTTGCACCGATGGAAGTGAAAGCGCTCTATATAACCTATACGAGGGGCCGCCCGGTGTATGATAACTTTTTGCCAGCGAATCGGCTTCCTCGTGCAGCCGTCAGCACCGATCCAAGAAGTTATCGACGGGCGTTAGAGACCGCAGCTGAAGGGTCGATGACTTGTGATAGGCTGCTCCTGACCAAACGGCGTCAACTAGTGCGGAAACACTTCATCGAAGTAGTTGAAGAACGTTCGGTTCCGGTAGGAGCGGCAAACGTGCTGTGGCATAGCTTCAAAGAAGACGAGAAATGGGACCAGGATAGGCTTACATATGTGAAACAAAGCGCGGAAGACGTCGGGACCGACTGAGAACCTCAGGAGTTCATGCAATGAAGGGACTCGACGGACATTAGAGACCGCAGCTGAAGAATCGATGACTTGTGATAGGCTACTGCTGCCCAAACGGCGCCAACTAGTGCGAAAATACTTCGTCGAAGTAGTTAATATTCCTAGCAGTGCACAGCTGGATCGGCTCCGGGCGGGTATAGTGCGCCGGCCAGGCCAGGGTATAAAAGTCCAGGAAACTCAGGTGAAGAGGCAAAGATAAAGATGAACATTAACTTCGCGAACGTCCTCTTCCTCGTCGGTGCGGTCTCGGCCGTTCTCGCCGCACCTTTCTCGAGTGGTGTTGGGAACAAGGTCGAGAGCCCTACCAGGTTCTTCAGCAGGGACAACGCCGACGGAAAGGCATGAATGGTAGGTCCAGAAGTTCTATTCTTGCCTGTTTACGGACGGCTGACTGCGCGATGATGTGCTCGCAGGCGTTGTCGTCGACGAGAGAAGTCCAAAGGCTCGCCTTTTCCCCGTCTCAGAGGTCAGGATCATGAAGAAAAGTCGGCAGGGTGCATGGCTCGGTCCTGTCACGGAGTTTGAGGTCGTATTGAAGGCGTCAGACGTGTCGAATACCAAGTATTGTGCCACAGGAGGACTTGCCAGTGCTGTGGCGAAGGAAAATTATAAGCCAAGACGAGCACTTCTGTGGGCTGCGTCGCAGAGAAAGGACAAGATATAGAGACCGCAGTCTTGATTGGGTTGATTCACGGATGACGCGGGGAATCGTGCAAGGAACGAAAGCACAAGAGCCGGACATGCGGATCATCGGAGTGTGAATTGAGAGAACGCTTATAGTCTTATCAGGATGTACTAGAAGGCGTACAGCTTCGATATGCCGAGTAGATCCATAGCAGCCCAGCCGCGGTGACGAGGATGAGGAACCGGCTCTCGAGTCGGGCATTCTTGAAGATTTCCGGTACGTGGTCACGTCCGGTGGACGGCGCTTTATCTTTCTCGCTGCCAGTAACACGGCGGCGGGGTCCTATCATGGACGATGGCGATTGAAGGACTGATATGCGAAAGAAGTTGCGGGAGCGAGCACAGCGAGCTGGGATAAGTATGTTGAGGGGTTTAAGGGAAAGGTCGGACGCGGAGCGAGTCACATACATACTCGAGCCGGAAGATCGGCATACAGGGTTTTTGACATCGGGCTCGGGCTGAAGCTGCCGAAGGGTCATCAGGTGAACCAGTCGGAAATTTCATTTCCGACACCGTCTTCGACTTCGAGTCTTCGCTGACCATGGACTCTTGCAGTGTTCCACAAACGACCAGCGACAACGTTCAGTTCGAATTCGCCTAGACCGGTGGCCGCGATGCTGAAAGGCGCAGGTCATGATACCCGCGGTATCGTGACTCGTCGGGCGTACCGCTCAAGGTTGAATGACCTGTATGTATTTGGCTTGCGATAGCACAGTTAGTCTCGCCCTAGCAGTGCCAGTGGCACTTGGAGACCCGCAGCCGAATGCCTTCGGTCTACGACGCTCGTATGTCCTCCTACGCATCACGGACCTGTCGAATCCACTCCGCGCTGCGCAGGTGCGATCTGGGACGGACTTTGCTCGCGCATTGCAATTACATCGACTGACGAAGGCGCTGACAGCTGTTATTTTTAGCATGACAGGGCATTCCTGGGTCCAATTCGATTCATCTGTACTACCATTGAGACGATCAGCGTTG
The DNA here is from genome assembly GCA_001632375.1 of Exidia glandulosa HHB12029. Taxonomy (NCBI): domain Eukaryota; kingdom Fungi; phylum Basidiomycota; class Agaricomycetes; order Auriculariales; family Exidiaceae; genus Exidia; species Exidia glandulosa. The sequence continues at coordinate 7,124 of KV426554.1, forward strand.
TATCTGATTACGACGAGGATAGTGCTCGTACGTAGACTGCATCGTATGCGTATATGGTCCAGCTGCGGTCGCGCTTCGATGATTGCAGCGCAACGCGCAGGCAGCGGTCTTCCACGCTTTGGGACTGACTGCGGCATCTCACTGCGACGCAACCCCTTTGCGCCGAAATGTTGGCGACGCAGATCCTGAAATAGAGAGGCTCTGGTATAAAGCATGGCTGAAGTTAGGTACTGGAATCCAACACACCATCTCGCACACTCACACGATATGTCGACCACTGCTAGCCCCCGTATCGCGATTATCGGCGGTGGCCCAGGCGGGCTTGTCTTGCTCAACGTACTCGCGCGTCGCGGCATCTCCGCCACCCTGTACGAGCGCGACGACAGCCCTACAACGCGTGGCCAAGTCGGCTCGTCCCTCGACCTGCATACGGGCTCCGGTCAGGACGCGATTGAGGCCGCGGGACTGCACGACGAGTGGCTCAAGGCGTCGCGCGCCGAGGGCGAGGAAGTCATCGGCACCGACAAGACTGGCGTCACTATCATCCACCACCGTCCTTCTGGGCCTGACGGTCGCACGCCTGGCGCCCCGCTGAAGCCAGAGATAGACCGCAAGATCCTTCGGCAGATTCTTGTCGACGGCGCTCCCCAGGGCAGCATCAAGTGGGGGCATTCGTTCGTCTCTGCCGCCCCTGCTGGCGACGCGTGGGAGATCTCGTTCGCGGACGGCTCGAAGGTTACGGCTGATCTCGTCGTCGGCGCGGACGGCGGCCGATCGCGTGTGCGCCCTCTCGTCAGCGACGCGCAGATCGTGCACACTGGCTGGACCATGGTCGAGCTCGCCTTCGCGTCGAGCGCTTATCCCGAGCTCGCAGCGCGTTTAGGTGCGGGGTCGTTCTACGCGTTCGGCGAGCACAAGCGTATCGCCGCGCAGCATACGGGCGACGGGCGAATCCACATCGGCGCAACCTTTCCCGCACCAGATTCGTTCACCATCCCGACCGACGATGCTGCCGCCGCGAAGGCGCTCGTGCTCGCCCAGTTCGAAGGATGGGCGCCGTGGTTGCGCGAGCTCATCGCGAGCGGCGAAGACGACTCCATTTTCCTGCGACCGCTCACCATCCTCCCAGTTGGCCATGCGTGGCCCCACAAGAAGGGCGTTACCATCATCGGCGACGCGGCTAACCTCATGTCTACGTTCGCTGGTGCAGGCGCGAACGTTGCCATGCTCGCTGGACTGGAGCTCGCCAAATCTCTCGCCGCCGCGCCGCCTGGTCAATGGGACGATGCCGTCGCTCAGTTCGAAGCCAGGATGTGCAAGATCGCGGGCGAGGCAGCTGCCCAGTCTGACAAGAACATGAAGGAGGCCCTGGGCGACGAAGGAGTTCAGCATTTTGCGGCGCGCGTCAAACGTGTCATGGCGAAGTTGGGAATCACGCCCTATGTCGGTTGAGCAAGGGACTGTTTTCATCACGAGTTGGACATACTGTTGTACGCGTAATTATGTAGGTGTCAAGAATGTCCGTTGAATTCGTCATGGTTTGAACACAATGCTGACAGGAAGGCCTCAGCGTTAGAGTCGTTTTCACTGTAGAGCGTTCACGAGAAATAGTCCTGTGAGATGAGCGTGCCGGGAGTTTAGAAAGCGAGGTAAGGCGGCAGGTCAAGGAAGGCACAAACATTGATGCTCCGCTCTTGCGTCTTTTCCCACGTCCCGTGAGGTCCCGTGCTGCCACTGAGGCAATAGCATTTTCTCACACCGATGCGCTCTTTTTCATCGCCCATTCTCTGCCCGCGAAGGCAGAGGAGGATTATTTGGGGATCGCAGAATAGTCCAACTCATCGACCTTGGTCGACGCGGATTTTCTCACTGCAGTGCCTGTCTAGACCTTCTTATACGTACGTGCTGCATTACTCGTATCTGGTTGCTCGTCCTTGCGTCTACGCTCGGTTGTTCTTCTGCACCTGCTCTTGGTACTTGTCTCTGCTTCTACAACGCGTTCTTTGTGCGACTGTTCATCCGTATCAGACGCTGTCCACCCACTCGTCATGCGCTCGCCCATTCATTCTCTCAGGCATTTATGGCAAATTAGCAGCCTACTCGCCCCGTCTCGGCGTCGTCTTCTTTCAGGAAGCCGTCGTCGTCTCTTCTTTCCTGCCCACGCTTCCTACGGAATCCTAACTCTCAGCTTCGGTTGCTTTGAAACGCAAGGGAATATCGGTCGTCGTATACGGTGTGCTCTCCATCGTTACCATGGTCCGCGTCTTCGTTGGCCTCATGTACCGTGATCTCGGGCCGTGATGGATTGTCCTCGGGACTGCGTGCTCCGTCGCGGTGAGCTGCTGCCTCGGTACGAAGAGAACAATCCCCTCTGATGTTCTAAACAACCCTATGGAACAACACGCACGAGTTGGGGAAGACTGCGAGGATCGTACGGGCATCTGGTGGGAGACCGGTCCAGGCAGGGCATCTCCAGCGAGGAATCTCTTCACACCAAGGAGAGTGACAAAGATTACCATCTCACGCCCGAATGGAGAAAGCGGCAGCTGACCCACCACCGCAAAAAATTGGATCATTTGGCCTCTGTAACGCTGGAGTGCCTTTGCTGAGGCCCTTCGTCGTTCTGTGCCAACTCTTCCCCCCAAAGTGTCGACAGCACCGTCATAACATTATAGATGTTGCATACAGAAGTTGCCGATGGCTTCCAACTCAGCTACTGTGCGAGAAAATCTCCAGAGGTGTGCGCTATCCTATCGGGCTGGCATAATTTTTCGGTGTAGATATGGATGTTCATTGTGGAAAGCAAATGAGGTAGGCAGAATTCAGACTGAATATTCAAAAGGATTGGGAGAGATGTGTGGATGGACCGGTGTGATAGGTGTGATATAGCGGATGTGTGTGGGGAAGGTAGGTAGGTAGGTAGGTAGGTAGATAATCCAGGATCTGTGCGGGAGCGAAAAAGTCAGATAAGCGCGGGCCATAGGGTATTAAGCCGCGCGCATAAAGATGCATGGTAGATGTGCGCCCACGAGAGCGACATGTCGTCGGCCAGCGACGCCTACCGCGGGTATGGGACGAGTTCAACGGCGACTGCTTGTCATGGCGGTGTGGATATCGCGGCGAGCCACTTCCACCACGACACTTGCATCGTTCACCAGGAATGGCGGCGTGATACGAACTTGGAAGACATCCGACGGTGGTCCGTCATGACCGTGCCTGACAAACTGGACCACGGTGCCGCTGCGTATGTCGCGAGTGTCAGGATGCGTAAATGATACAGGCTTCCAGACCTGCGCGAAGAAGTTTTTAGGAGCGCGTGCGCGTGGATAGGAGCAAAACGCACCAGAGAGCCCTGTAGGGCTCGGTAAATGGCTCCGAGTTTGAAACCAGGTTTGAAACTCCGGGTTTGAAACGCGTTTGAAACCCTCCTCGCGAGGCTGGAGAGGTGTTTGAAACCCTCGGAAGTATATATTTGCCTCCGTCCATGGTCTGGTCAACCTCGGTATGTGTCTTGTCAAAGGCCATTGCATCCTGGCAGGCCCTGTTTTCGGTCATGGGAGGGATCCTAGAGGCTCTGCGCAGATGCTCCGGACGGATTTAGTATCTATACGTCCGTCGGCTCGCTCAATATACAGTTCATAGGTGCGGGGTTTCAAACAGGGTTTCAAACCTAAGTTTCAAACCCTCGCGAGTTTCAAACCGGTTTCCAACTCTTCGGAGGTTCGATACCGAGCCCTAGAGCCCTGGTCATTCGGCGATTGAACATCCCACGGCTGATTATCGACAGGCCGTTGGGTTCGGCGCCCGCCTTGGCCACGTTGCGTTGCAGAGTGCCTGGCAGACGATGATGCCATCTTGCCGTTCGGATAGGGCACACGTTCGCGGAGGATCGATGGATTGAGAATTCGTACCCCGCCCCCTAGTATCATAGGACCACAACGCTGCTTTTGCAGTCATGAATATTCAGGGATATCCGTAGGTCGGGTATGTCCATCTTTTCACAATTCAGGGTGTCCAAGGGCGATACTTCATGGGCCATCATAAGCAAAACGCGGGGGAAGACGCAATAGTGAACTGGAATTGGCACCGACCGGCTCTTTTCAACGGATGCAACCACGGCCGTGTCATGACTCGGGCAAGCCAGCGAAAACGAAGAGAAGTGGATGATAACCAGAACCAAAGGGTGGAGACAGGAGAGCAGAGCCTGCCTGATGCCGGGATGCTGACTTGCTAACGCAGATGCCGCTGCTCCCGAGATATGCGCGACGAGCATCGCGAATCGGATGTATGAACGCACCCAGAGTACCGCAGGTTGCTAGCGGATTCGACAGGGAAGAGAAGAGCCCCAAGGACACGACGAGGGTCAGAAGCAGTCACTCTGCTGCGTCAAGAACGGCCCGAAAGCTACGGCTAGACAGAAACGGTTTACTTAGAGTTGGAGAGACGCCCCGACAGATGCGATTTCACGCCTGGTCAGGTTCCACCAAACGTGTGTCGCTTCAGTAGGTCGACCAGTTCTAGCTGCAGCTTCTCGTATACGACTTGAGAGCACTTCGGGTCAATCGATGTCAACGCAAGATCCCCAGTGTCAATAATGCCGAGCTTCGGGCACAGCGTCGGGATATGCGTACCAGCAGGTTGCACGTCTGCGTCCCGCACGCTAGCAACGGAGACTCGTAGAAAAGCCTTTCAAACGGGGATCGCCAACTCTGCAACGTTACCATGTACGCCAAGATATAGGCTCGTCGTGCAGTGTCGAATGGCGCACAGTGCCGAACATGTGGCGCCGAGCAGCAACTGCTCGCGTCGTAGCACAGCCGAGAGGAAATGCTAGGAAACGCAACTGGCGATTCGGAGGCTGCGTAGAAAGTCTGTTCAAATCTGTTTCGTCCAAGAGTGAGTCGCAGGCGCAGCGAGTAGGTTTGACCGCTGGTAGTGGATGGCGAATACGGCACAGGCAGGTCGGGCAAGTCGCTACGATCGCACAGTCGATGCGATGGGGGAAGAGCAAAGTAGGGAGGAAGTTCTAGCGGGAGCGGAGCTCTCATTATACTTTAGTGAAAGGTGCGGAGTCGATCCTGAGCGCTGAGCCCTGATCGCCTTGCATGAAGAACGTGGGGAGGGAGAACACGCCTTTCGGAGATGGACGCGAGTGTGAGAGAGTCTGAATTTCCAATGCAATGATGCGTGTCTGTTCGGATCAGTGGTTCATCTTGGTGAGCGCAACGCGGGAACAGGCCCGCGTGTGGCGCGCGATTGGCCCAAATAGGTAACGTGTGCGGCTGGGCCTTTCAGCCGATCCTGACCATGTGCCATGCCATGGTCGTGCTTCTGCCACCTGGCTCATCGATCCAGGTAAGTAAGCGCGTGCAACGCTGCGATGACCTGGCGCAACTCAGTAACTTAGGCGTACAGGAGCGTCGCGGGGCGGAGAGGCTTGCGTCACCCTACTCGCACCCGCGCGCTTCTTGGGCGGGGCGGGCACTGTGACTTTCCCCGAAGCGTTCCCTAACAAACATGTCTTTGGCAGCTGCAGCGGAGGAGGCATGGCGCTTGGTAGTCTTCCCTCCTTCCTTGACTGGTTCCACATGTGGCACATATTCTTACGATGAACACGGTGTAAACTACGTGCTCTCGTAATTCCCCCGTTTTTTTTTTTTCAAATCCCACCGCATAGGACGTGCCAAGCATGTCGGCCCCTCAAAAGAATCCGAGTTCGCTGGCCAAAGCACCGGTTTGACTTTGCCGAACATAGCCGCGGAAACGCATTGAGAGTCGAACCTTCTTATTACGGTTACGGCCTCCTCTGTACCATGAAGAGTTCGGAGGCCCTGACCGCTGTCGCTTTATGCATACTACGGGTCATCTGCAGGCGACGCACGCGATCCTAGTAAAACTTGGGCGCCCTACCAACGTTTGTTGTTCATTTTTAGCCGAAACGCTCTACGTGTTACAGGACCCCTGAAAGTTCCTTCAGATGTGACATACTGGAGGGCCCATTTTGGAGGCCTTGTATACGCGGATTATTGCCTCCGACGCGTATACAAATCGTATGTCTCATCGCCGGACGAGGAGGTTGTATACGCGGATCGGCAAGTCCCGATAGGGCGCCAGACCCTCTTTCCGTTCCGTCCAACCGTCGCAGCACGTCCGCACGGCACCAATACCGACAACGCGACTACGAGGCAACAACGGTGATCTCAAAGTGTCATGTCATGTTGCCCGCCCTTTGCCTCCCTCCTAGGCTCCTGTCCGACCCGTTCCGCGTGGGTTCCGCGTATACGCGCAATATGTCACCCTTCGTCGATCCTCAAGCGTATACGCGTGGTATGTCTGAGCGGCCGCTCACGCGGCCAGTTGTATACGCGGAATATGTCTCATGGGCCCGTGAAAGGTATATGTTTGTATACGCGGCAGTATGTCACATCGGAAGCAACTTTCAGGGGTCCTCGTGTTACACACTTTGCCCAGACAGTTGTTGAAGGGACCCATCAACCAGACTGTTGGGTATGTTGGAGCCCTCCCACTGTCAAGGACGACAGGAAGTGGCCGCTGTATGCAGTCGCACTAAGTGCACTCTCTCCGTAATTGACATGCGGGCCGAGCGCTTCGCACGGAATGTCTGAGCGCCACAGTGACGGAAAACGCAGGTGATGACTGTCGTGACACGAGGCAGAACACTGCACGAGGCCTCATATACCAGGGGCCGGTGTAGAGGTGAGACAGGGCGAACAGTTTCCGCGTCGACTTCCGTGTCGGAAACAGGTGCCATTTTGCCGCGTTTGGCGGATACTTGTGACCATAGCGTGAGACCGGGAGCTTGTGGCCCTGGTGGGAGGGTAGCTTCCCGATGCATGCTGTGTATCTGTGCAAAATGCAAATTACATCAAGATGGCATCCTAACGTGTCTCTTCAAGGATAGCGACATTGTGACGACTCCGGGTCGGGACGAGGCGGCGAGGCGACACGCTAGTCGAAAGGCGAGAATGAGGCGAAGTGAGGTGCGAGACGAGAAAACCGGTACTGTACATCACTGGCGTCGCCGCGGTGGTACACGACGATGCTATACGTGACATATTGAGATCGAAACTATACGGCGAGAACGAGCGGGACGTGTGATCGGCGGGACCGAGTCATGACAGACAGTCCAAACGAGAGAGACTGTTCAGGAGTCTGATAACGCAGGAGTCCCATACATTGGTCTCCAGCACCGCTGAGGTCAGACATTCAGACTCGCATGCACCGGCCCACAGTGTGCCCGTCACACAGGAGCGCAAGGTAAGAATCCTCCAGGTGTCCCTTTCGTGACTTGCCAGTGTCGTACAGGCAAACTCGTCTGGTTTCTGGTCCCAGACTTTGCCTCGGTACCGCCACCCTGCACCACAAAGATTCTGGCCCCAGAAGCAGCCATCGGCACTAATCCTGGACTTGGGACGTATGCCGTGACGTAGCGACGACAACACCACGTGATGCTGGCCAGCAGCAATGGGATCCTCATATACGTAGAATTGAAAGTAGAAGTAGCACTGACAGAATATCGACTCGTCCAAAAGAACTCTGCGGAACATTTAGCCACATGGTTCATCAGGGAAGTCCCGAACTCACTGGGTCTGAATCGTTCCAGGGACTGGTTCAACGACATCATCCCATGATGCGACAAAGTCCAAGAGCGCTTGAAGCTGCTAGTGACCATATCAGCGCCATAAGATAGACAGGAGAAAGAGATGCTACCAACGTCGAACGAAAGCCGCATTGCAGGCAGTATATTGCGACCCTCAGCGTCGACGAATCGTGGTCGTGGACTTCGGTATCGTACGGTGACTGGGAGCTCTTCCCGGAAGGCTGCAATGCGCCTCGTTCCGCCGGTGTGCTGCACTAGGAGCGCGACTTCATGATATCTTTGACTGGTAGGTATTAGTCAATCTTCGCGTTGGAGAAGAAGTGGAATTACACAAACCTCTGAAGCACACTCAATAAGACGTGGATGACGGATACCTGCTCCGAAAGCCGGCGGCGGAGGGCTTCCGCTTCGACCTTGCCGCCGAGGATGGACCACGCGCATGCTGCCCAGAATGCCGTCCAAATGTTTCGTCCGTACGCCTTCACGACGGCTTTCCTATGCGTTTCGATTGTCTTGGCCAAATGACGCAAGATGGATTCGCAGTGCCGGAGCGCGTGCGCAACCGCATTATAAACGGATTGCGGAATGTCGTGTACGGACTCGATCAGACTCTCCGCACACTTGAGAGCACTCTGCAGAGAGTCCACATCGGCAGCGAGGTCGCGAACCTCGGCGCATGTCGTTGATGCGTCTCGGAGGTTCTTCACGACTTCCGCCGCGACCTGGGAGATTGCGATGATGTCTCCGACGGAGGAGAAAGATATGACGGGCATTGGAGTGCCGGATGGGTAAGAGAGAGGGAGTTTGCCAGCATAACCCCTTCAGCTATATGCGGTTGGTGGACATCTTCCCGTGCGAAGAGATGCGATACGCAGGTTTCCCGCGTGTATGGAGGTGTTGGAGTGCAGCAGCTCAACAAAGAACAAGGGGAGTCGCGTCACGTATGGTTGTTTGGGGCTGGAAAGTGCAACGGAAACGTCATGTACATGTCGGTACGTCGAGACCACATCTTGGCATGATAGCACATCCCTGTGTCCAACGCGTTCTGAGCGGCACCGTAGAAGGACCGGTACTGAGGCAGCTGGAAACCCGAATGTCGAGATGAAACGATGAAAGGAGCAGAGTGAATGCCGATGAAAGGAGCAGAGTGAATGCCGACTCATACGGTGCCCTTTCATCGGCGAATCGCGGCTGCGGTGCAGAACCCGTACTGTGGTTACATGCCTAGCCAGATGATCGCACCCGCTTAACGATAGCTAGACCGCTGCCGGAGCTGAGGCATGTTTGCCTGTTGTCTGGCTGTGGGTCTGCGCCGTGGGCCGAATCACTGAGTTACCTTGCTCGAAATCCTGGACATCGCCATTCGCGATGCGCCGTCTCGAGATTCAGCTACTTCGATACTCCCCTAGCGCCAGAAAATGGGCGTGTAACACACGTTGCAGCAGCGAGTGAAGTCCGGGAGGAGGTTAATCAGGCACTAGTACGCGGTCCGGTCCCGTGTTGTAACACGACCTTTCCTCTTCAGCCAGCCAGATAGCGCCGAGCAGAAGAGCGACGTTGCCGCGAGATGCCAGCACGTGACCTCTCTGAGTGTACACTGCGTAGACCACCGCCCGGTATCCAGATGCAACTTGAAGCAGATCGTAATCGTACGAGAGGAACTCGAGCGGGCGGGAATACGGACCACAGACGAGAGCCCAGCAGAAAGCTGATATTAATGGGCGCCATGCATGACACGGAGCAGACAGAGGGAAACAGGTTGAACAGTGAGCTGCGTCCGGTGGAGAGGCGAGGAGAACGCGTTGCGGCTCGTGTCACCACGTCGTGCAGCTAGACGTGGAAGAGTATCGTATGCCGTCCATCCAGCGCAATGAGCCATTCAAGATCGTAGCGTATGGGAAAGTTTGGGTCAATTGGTGTCGCCAGCGCTAAAGTTGGGTAGGCGAAATTGGAAAGAGCACAGATAAGGGCTGAATACATTAACTTGAAGACAGAGGGCTGAATTTGCGCACTAATTGTGTCACAGCGGACACATCAGGGAAATGCAAGAGAAAGCACGCCGCTGACGCCACGCAGTCCACCTTTGACAGCTTGAAGATGCAAGAAGCGGGTGCACGAGCCGAGTAGTCCGAAAGAGGATGTTGTGAAAACGCACCTCTGGGCGAAGCGCCATCGGAAGAACCATAGCCAACACCGCAGATAGAGGAGTAATCCGCACGTGCTAGTCGGCCACCTCAACGCAGTCGGGTATATGTTCATGTTGTGCGCATCCAGGAGGTATGAGGAGGAGGTCGAGGTTGGTCGTCGTTCCGGTAGTACCCGAAGGGCCTCAGGCTGCAACGCCCATGCCACATGCGTAAGTTACGCTTCGTTAGGCGCCTTGGGAGAATGAGGATCGTCTCTCTTAATGCGCTCTTCGCGCTCAACGCTGATCTTCGCCATCCTCGTGCACCCGTCGCACGGCGTATTGAGGGCGAGTCGAGGACACGTCAGACGCCTCCGGTTTTGTGGCCTAGCGCACCGCGTGCGCTCTGTCTTCGACCCGTTATGGGACACGATGACGCGACGCACCCCGCTCTGCACCCAAATGCCACCAACTTGTAGACGCTTGCAGTGCGGCGCACGGCGTGACCCTGACGCGAACGATCAACGCACCATCGCGAGATGGCAACTGTACATCCATTCGACATGCCCACTATATCGCAATTTTGGGGCCGGACCAGGCGAGCTCGTCTGCTCAACGTCGCAGCATACCTGCGACAGTACGAACGCGATGAAACCCCACAGCACGCAGCCAAGTCCGCTTCTCTCTCGACTGCGCAAAGGCTCGATCCAGGACGAAGGGCGCGGGACTCTACGACGAGTAGCTCGAAGTTTCGCGTCCCGACGGCGAGGAGGTCATCTGGACCGACAAGACTGGCGTGTCGTTCACATTGCCCTTCTGGACCTGACGGTCGCACCGCTGAGCGCCCCGCTCGAGTCAGAAAGAGACAGCCATATCCCCAAGCAGCTGTTTATCGATGCGCCCTTCCAGGGTTGGGGCGTAGATTTGTACCTGCGGCCCCTGTTGGCGACGCATGGGAGGTCACGTTTGCGGATGCGTCTGCAGACGCTCGCTGACGGCGGGGGCTCGCATGTGTGACCTCTCGTGAGCGACGCGCAGAGTTTGTGCACGGGATGGACGCCATTCGAACTCGCCTTGTTCTCGAGCGCTCAGCCCGAGTTCGCGGTTCGTTCGGGTGCTGGGACGTTCTACGCGTTCGACGTCTGCCCGTGACGCGCGCGTCCACATCAATGCGACCGTTCCCGCACCGGTATAGTTCACGATTCCTGTCAGGTGGTGCTGCGGCCGCGAATGCGCTCGTACTCGACCAGTTCGAAGGATGGGCGCCGTGGTTGCGACCTCAGCGTGGCGCCGAGAACGACTCCATATCCCGGCGTCCGCTCGCCAACCTTCCCGTCTGCCATACTGGGCGCACAAGAAGGGCGTGACGATCATCGGCGACGAGGCGAACCTCATGTCCACGTTCGCTGGCGCAGGCGCGAACATCGCCATGCTCGCTGGGCTCGAGCTCACCAAGCTCTGGCCACCGCGCCGCCCGGTCAATGGGACGAGGCCATCGCGCAGCTCAAGACCATTGACCAAGATGTGCAAGATCGTGGGCGAGGCAGATGAAGGAGGCCCTGGGCGACAAAGGCGTTCAGAGGTTTGCGGCGCGCGTCAAACGTGTCATGGCGAAGTTGGGTATCAAACCCTATGTAGGATGAGCAAGGGACTGTGTTCTGAACGATTTGAACATACCGCTGGCGCAACTATATAGCTGTCACGGATATCCGTTAAGTCCGTCATAGGTGGCAGGTCAAGGAAAGCGCGCGCATTGATGCTCCGCTCTTGCGTCTTTTCCCGTTCTCCTCATATTCCACAAAGGCACCTAGGTAACAACGATAGCTCACAACATGCTCTCCTACTATCGCGCGTCTTTGCCCGAGAAGGCCGAGGATTCCGCAGCGCGATTGCAGAACAGTCCAACTCATCGACCTCGGTCAACGCGGCTTTGGCACCTGTCTCGACCTCCCTAAACTGGCACATGCTGCATAATCTGTCTGCTGCTATTCACTTCTGCACGTCAGCTTCTCTGCTTTCTTGCGATTACTCCTTGCGTTTCTCTCTGCTTCGAGCTTCGACACCGCGTTCGCTCTTCAACCGACCATCGGTATCGGACCCCACTCGTCGCGGTATGAGTCTGACGTCGAAGATGGCTCAGTTCCAAATCAGTCCGATCGCACTGTCTATATAAACACCGGAAGATCCTCGTGCTGCTCATCGTATACACGCTTTCCACAACTCGTCATCCGCTGCCCACTCATTCCCTTACTGCCGCCATGCCCGCTTCGCCAAACACCAACTCTCCCCGGCAGGATCGGGACCAAGTCGCGGCTATTGCCCGCGCACCATCCTTCCCCACTTCCGACCGCGCTCCACCCCGCTGGAGCAAGGACTCAAGCAGGTTTATCGACGAGAAGAAGACCAACATCGACAAGCTCGACCGCGACTTCGTAGACGTGGAGTTACAAGAGTTGCCTCCTCCCAAGGTTGTCGCAGTACCCCGGAAAACACGACAGCGCCCAGATCGCGGATGCGACTGCAGTATTCTCAAGTCTACAGCCATTATCACAACGGTGGCTATCGTATGGGCGGGGTGGTTCCTGTACCTCATGTTTTGTGCGCACCATTCCTTCTCTTTGCGCATGGATCGCATCTAACATCAAGTCGTCCCTTGCAGATACGCTTGCGGACGTCTGGCCCGTCCCCCGCGTGTGGATGAACACGCAGAACGGCGCCGCGACTGGCGTCGGAATTCTCTCCTTCTTCGCAGCCGTCGCCGTATCTTCTTGGCTCCTCACGCTTCTCATACCTCTCAGCTTCGGCTGCATTGGCATCCGCTCGAAACACACAGGGATCTCGTTCGCCGTATACGGCGTGTCCTCCATCGTCATCATGGGGTTCGTCTCCGCCATCCTGATCTGCGTGTGGCAGACCGGCAACATCTGCGGCAAGGAAACTCCCTACCCAATCTTCATCACCGGTTATAGCTCGCCCAACGGAGCGTACGCTGCAGTCTACAACAGTGACCAGCCCGGTTCGTCACTTGTAGAGGAATACGTCGTCGCGGAGGACACGGCAACTTCTGCCATTACGCTCTCTCTTCTCAACGATTCTTCTGATACGTCTGAACTTCAAGTAACTTACGACATGGACTCTGGCGTCGCCACTGCGCCCGCGCTCAACACAACAGCGAACTTTACTCCTGGTGCAATGGGTCCTATCGACTTTCCCGCACTTCACACAGCACTGGAGCTTCCTGGCAACTCAACTGCTGGCGTCCAGGACTTCTCGCTCGTCCAATCGAACTCGAACGGAAAACGCGGCGTAATCTTCTCAGGCGCGGTACAGTCGTCCACCAGCTGCGGGACGATCAAGATCTGTTCTGCGCGCATACCTTCTCAGAATCGGCAACTGCTCGTCCCGCTAGGTCTCGCAATGTTCTTTCAGAAACAAAACTCTCAGTTGCAGAACTCCTGGACGTGTTGAAGAAGTGTCAACATTGTACTAATTTGTTTTCATACGTGTACGCGTACAGTGCAACATAGAGTGACCGTTCTCCTTGCAGAGATGTAGACATCCCGTTTGCCCGAGAAGTGACAAGGGGAATGGCATCTAGGACAGTAAGTTGGAGTGAAGCAAATTTTCATTCTACAAGTAACTACATAAATTGAACACCCGTTCTCCGGCGAGCGCTCACCGGGCGCTTCGCCTCCCCTGCCTATGCCCACCAACGACGACGCCGGGCCGCACAGAACAGCCAGTCCGCGTCGTCGCGCTCACCGACAAGCGCAGATGACGAGCTCGCTTGCACGCGAAGAAGGACGACAAAGCGTGTGTGCTGAACATATCGTCCGACGAGGAAAGCCACATGAGCCCACTGTCGCAGTGCAAGACTTCAGCGCCGCCGCCGTCGTCGTGCTACACATGCGGTAGTGCGCAACAAGGACCGCGAGCTACACGTCGTATTCACTCTGGTCGGCACACCGTCGCGTCTATACTGCTGCTATTTTCCCTGCGTTGAATCCCTGAGAAGCCTTGCAAACGGCTGACTCAGTCATCGCGGAAGACGGTTGGACGAAAGGTACGCGCGTGCAGCGGTATGACCATTCTGCTCCAACCAGTCCAGGTCCCGGCTCCTCAGGCCTCAGGCCTTACCTCAGGCACGAGTCCTGAAGCTGAAGTTCCCAGACCTCTGCTCCCCGCCATTTCACGCTCCCATTCTACCACAACATTTATCATAATAAAGCATAGATGCCGTTCCGGGACCACGCGCCACCGTTGTAAGCTAAGTAGCTGGCTGTCGCCACAAGCTCCATTCGAGATCGCACCTTTCACTGCTGTCACATTGATATTATCTGCATTACTCAAATAACGAGCACGTTAATCTTACCAGCTGCTTGAATCTCTTCGTTACTCGCTTCAAACTAACTAGGAACGATTATCTTCCTACGTCAAAAGGCTGCGAAGGAGACTACAAACTACTAGTACAGAGGTGTTGCACACGTCGCGACACCAGAGGTGTGCAGTAAATGCGGCTACATTCGGTCCACTATATTCATTGACATCACGAAGTACACAGCGCTATACAATCCCAAGCGGAATAAGCACCACGCGTACATGAGGAACTTGAATCAATCATCATCATCAAAGTCGAGGTCGGTCAATTCAAAGTCCAGCTCGGTCCACTTGTCTGTGGCATCCCAGATGCGAATGGTACCATCCGACTCGGCTGCGACTGTCGCCAACTCTTTACCGTCAGGAGAGAATGCGATACCTTGCACCTCGTCGGTGTGGCCTCTCATAGGGGGAGCGATGAGCTCCCCGAGCTCCTCGTCCCAGACGCAGACCGTTCTGTTGACAGGCCAGTCGTAGAGGCCCCAAGCGATACGTGTACAGTCGGGAGAGTATGCGATGGACAACAGCTCCCTGTGTGGTTCGGAAATTTCTGCGCGGCGGACAACCTTGCCCGTTGCAGCATCCCAGCGAATCAATACACCAAATGTCGATAGGTGTATGATGTGCGACCCGTCCGGCAGAAACGCAGGAGGTCGCTCGGAGCGTCCACCCGTCTGCGAGGACCAGATGCGCGTGCCTGTGAGAACATCCCATACGCTGAGCGTCTCATCTGCCACCACGGCGATGCGAGAGCCATCGGGCGAGTAAGATATGTAAGGCTTGGAATGCTCCGTCCGGCCCCCAGCGTTCGGTATGTCAAATTTGTTCACGGGCGAGTACGCCGTGGCGTCCCAGATCTGGATCCGTTTACCCAAGCGATGATCGCGGGCTGCAGCGAGTCGAAGACCGTCCGGGCTGAAGGCGAGACATGAAACTGCCCCGGTAAGTGCAAAATTGAACGTCTGATCACAGCGCAGATCCCAGATAACCAAGTTGCGACCAGCATCGTAGGCAACAAGGTTTCCCGTCGAAGCCACGGCAAGGCAGGATACCTCGAAGGTCCCTAGGATGGAGGAGCGGTCAAGTGTGGTACAGGAACGAATAATTCGCCCTGTGACAACGTCGACGACGTGCACGTCTCCTCGAAATGTCCCGACGACGACGCTGGCGTTATCCGGAAGCCACGCCACGCGCGACAAAGGCGAATCTAGTTTGATGGCGCTACGACGGAGTGCAACGTCTACTGGCATTAGCACAGGAATAAAGCGCCATGGTGTATGAAGCCTGACCTGTTCCGAAGTGATACATAAGCTCCCTGCCGAGCTCCAGATCCACAGCCCCCATAAGTCGCGCGACAGGGCGGACATCATAGCCTGCGACTTCGTCAGGTGGGTCGGTCCAGTATTGAACAGTCCGTTCCGTGCTCTCGGCGTATATGTCGTCGATGTCGACTGACTCTCCCTGTAACACCGATTTCTCGCACCACTCGAACATGTGCTCCCAGTGCGGGTATAGAGTACTGGTAGTCGTTGTCGCGACGTCCAGTGCCCAGGCTGAGAAGTCGCGCATGACGTGTGTTGCGAGATCTGTCGGGATCGATGAGGCCCTGCACTGCGCTCAGGCCAGGGCTACATACCACGATCGTTCATTGTGCACATCTCGACTACTTGGTCCTCGGAGAGACCCTTGAGGAACGCATCAAGCTGTCCGAAAAATGTAGCCGCTGCATCGTCAAGCGGGTATCCACGTGTTACCTTGAGAGCGGGATTGTCAGTTCTGCACTAGAATTTGAATGAAGAACGCACGAAACGATGCAGCCTCGGCAGCAAGAAATATGTTTTCCCCAAGGTCACTAGTTGCGTCGGGGTAGGTCTCTTGGAGGGCTCAAAGACGCAGCACTTTTCGATCAGACGCCACAGCTCCTGGGTCATGTCGATAGGACAAGGCGGCGGTTTTTTTTCGTGTTGAGCGAAAATCACCTGGTGCTGAGTGATCATTGGTTTGTACGGCACTTCTCTGCCCCAGACCTGCAGGGGGTAAGCTGCGTGATGCACAGTGATCAGGGCGCTGACCTCCAGGAACAAACAACCGACAGCCCATATGTCCGAAGCATATGAGTGCCGCTGATTCAACAGCCCAAGCTCCGGAGCCATCCACCTGAAAGTCCCTTGTACGACGCTTTGCGTCATGGACTCAGAAGAGTCGACAACGATGCGTGAGAGTCCGAAGTCGGCTAGCTGAGCTATACGGTCGTGAGACACAAAGACGTTGCCCTAGAGACACATTAGTAGATAGACCGGAGACATAGAGAGCAGCACGTACGCCTTTGATATCACCGTGAACGATCTTGTTATCATGTACTGCGCTCACAGGATGAATTCCTCTTTTACTGCGGGGTTACACCACCTGAACTTACGATACTGGAGCCCGACAAGTACCCCAAGAAACTGCAGACTGTATCAGACCCTCTGTGCTACGACTGACCGTCTGCACCTACGAGAAATTTCGTGATCATGCCGATATCTCGAAGGGACGCTCGTTTCTCAACGAAGTTTCTGATGTCCCCATGTACCTGCCACTTCGACACCAGCGAAGGAAGCGGTCCAAGGCCGTAGATGAAACCCCACATCTCGAGCAGGTTGGGATGCGAGAGCCCCTTCCATACGGACATCTCCTTTTCCAAACTCTGCAGTATTGTTCAGACAGGGAAGCGAAGAACTGATCTGACCAATGCGTACCCGGAAAGCTTTCTTGTTTCCTGGATCACTCGAGAGCACGCGGAAGACCTTGATGGCGACCTGGAGGGGACGGATGTTGGACATTCCAGTTCACGCCGCAGCCCAGATTGACTAACCTTCCGCTCCGTGGCGCGTACCCATATCCCGGTATAGACGTCAGAGTAGCCACCAATCCCTTCAGGTCTGGGCGAGATGTGCAAGATCTCTCCAGTAAGATCGTATTCGATACGCTCGCGCGCCGTGAGAATGCTGGGTGAATAGATTTCGGACATAAGCCTACATGTACAGAAAACGTCGTCAACTCCCACATAGAAACGAGGCGCCTTCAACCTACGACGCCGGGGTTTCGATGCCAGTTGAGCCTAGAGCGATGGGAGAGGAGGGAAAGCCACGGGTTCTTTGCGGGACCGAATGCGGCTGGCGGTGCGGGGAGAAGGACGAAACTGTGTGGCTTCCATCCAATCCGCTGGCAGCCCAGAGATTGCGCGATGCGATGCCACGTCCGCATGCAATAGGTTACCAGTCAAGCGCACCGCCCTTCATGCACCCTGCAGCCGAAGCACTGCCAACGTCGCCACTGGGAATCGTCTCCTTTCGCACGATCGTCAGGGCGTGCAGTGTGTATTATTTAAACAATGCACATGATCTATGACATGGTATCAATAGCATGGTAAGACATTGCGAGTCCGAGCGGGACGAGAACGGTGGCCGCAGTCTGCCCCTCCTCGCGTGCGACGCACGCGCTGAGCACCGAGCGATCACCAGGCGAATACTTCTTGATAGCCAGCACCAATCGAGTTGACCCCATACCATTCACGGCTCGCACGGAAGCTCCAGACATACTACCCTGCTTCCATTCATACGTCTCCACCGACATGTCGAGATCCGGAATGCGAAGAAGCCCGATGTTGGAGGGGTCGAACGTCGCGGCGAGGTTGAGCTCGGGTAACGTGGCCGTCCCAGCGGCAAGGTCGTACAAGATGTTCAAAGGTTCGGCACTTCCTCCTCCTCGGGAGAGAGACAGTGTAGTCGCGTCGGTGGCGTTCGAGCTCGAGTCCCAGTTGAGAGAAAATACCACGGATGCACGCGCCCCGGGGAAGTACGGATCCAACACCTCGGCCCTGGGTGCTTCTCCCGCGCCACCGCGATAGAGGAACACAGTCACGGGGGTATCACCACTGCACTCCGGCCTATCGTATATGTTCTGTGCAATCTCGAGCGTCGCAGCCGAGACGACAAGGAAGAACGGCGATGAGAAGAGGATGACCACGTAGATCCAGGCGCAGAAGAAACGGCCGACCGAGGAACGTATGGGTTGATACGAGTTCCCCAAACCCTGCTCTATGTCCTTTGCGTGCGAGTACAGGTCATAGGCGATGACCATCGCGGCGCCCGTAGCGAGCCAGAGAAGTACCACGTAAAGAACGGGGTGGTCCGAGATAATGTTCTCGGCGAAGGATTGGTAATAGTTTGGCCACCAGCTCTTCTCATAGAGACCTAGAGTAATCTCGTCAGTCATGAGATCTTGTTTGAGTGAGTGTCAGCAACTCACACAGACTGTAGATCCAGTAGAGCCACGGTAAAGCAAACGCCGCTAGTATGGCATAGATTTTGACGTAGTAACCTTTTGTATCTCGAGGATCAAGGCCGCAGGCGTTGGAGTTGGGGAGGACCGGCATCCCCTGGAGATCGATGTCCACGAAGCTGAGTTTGTAGGAAGGATCGCGCGGGTGGTGCATGTTGGTGAGGATAGTCGAGGGGATGTGCAGAATAATAATGTCTTACTGCGCTTGATGGGAGTTTATAAACTGTGCCCGCAGTGTTGTGACTTAGACCGACTCGGATCGATCGTCAGGAAGTCGATGCACGGGACACCGTGACCTAGACATGGTCTGAATGAGAATGAAATATCGTCATGTCATCGAGGCGCTGTAGGCAGAGTCATAGATGTCGCGATGGCTGCGGTATAGCGTTGGAGGGCAATTGCGCTAGGGACTTTGCAAAGAGGGGGCGTACTTGTTCCATGCGAAGGATAACTGCAGAACCCGCATGTCGAGCAACGTGAAGCTCCACGATGGGAAGGATCAGATAGCGCAGAGATCAAGTAGTCCAGGAGGGGAGTTGCTTGAAGCAGGATGTTAACTTGAGAGAATTTTCAAGCCTGGCGGCACAAGAATTCAAAGGAAAATATTCACAACTCGTCCAATGCACACCGCACACCCACGCGCGACACAATCCCGATCGATAAAGTCAGCAA
>KV426555.1:8803-26008 GCA_001632375.1 Exidia glandulosa HHB12029
TTCGGATACTGATGTCGCGGTGGAGGATGCCTCGGCGTTCGTGCAGCTGGCGGAGGACTGGACATTATTAGCACTGTTCTCAGGGATGTCGCAAACCGCTCACCGTCGATAGCGTCGTACATAACCATGAGGAAGTCCGCGACCGACGCACAGGCGTATAGATCCTTTCCTGTTCCATCCAGTAATAAACGGTGCTTTCGCCGCCCCGCCAGTCGATCGCCTTGGACATCCGGGAGATATACGCTCTCCAGATTGCCAGTGCCGTCCGAGCCAGGAACACGAAAAGAGGACAGAACGCGACAGACGCCTGGGAACTCGCCGTCTGCGTGGATATGTTCCAGGATCGCACTTTCAGCGAAATGTTCGCAAGACATCGTAGACCAGCAGTCTTTAATAACCTTGCGAGGGCACTCCGTGAAATCCTTCGCGCCGACTGCCCGACATTGCGTGGTAGCTGCGACCCAATTCCGATGCGTCCACGGCTTCCCCACATCAAGTACGGCAGAAATTCGATATTCTACGCCCCTGTCGTCCTGCACAAGCCATACTGGCTCCTTGCCGTGAAGAGGGTTCGCCAGTGCATCGGCGGCGGATAGATGAGTTGGCGCTGCTCCGGCATGCGCAGGGTATTGCAGTTGAACTGTGCTGTCTACGGCGAGTGGCGTATAAAGACGGTGCACAAACCGCGCGATCGAGGCTAGGGTGGTGCTTTCGGTCCATGCAGCAGGGTGCGAAGAGCAGACATCTGCAGCGTCACTCCAGAAGATGGAGCAAGCACCGCGGGTAGTCGTAAGGGCGAGAGACCCGGACATATCTGGCCTCGCCTGGTTGAGAGCACCGAGAAAACTCGCGCATCGGTCGGCCAAATGACAGTCCTCCGCGCCGCTGTCGATGTAAACCGCGGCCATGACATGATGCCACGCAACGGCGGTAACATCAGGTGCGTTGTCGTCTCTGTGGCACGAAAGGTATGATTGGGCGACACGTGAAGATACGGCGATGAGCGGCGGCCGCATGACGGTGGACTTGCGAGGGTGGTGGATGAGAGGCGTGTGGGAGTGCTCGATGAACTCGACACGCTGATCAGATGCTAACGCGTAGTCTTCTACAAGGACAGTCAGCATATTCCAGAGCGGCACATGAGTACGGGACATACCATGATACAGTTGGCTGATTCCATTCAGCAAACGCATTATATCGACCGTAACATCCGTCGAGTCGACGAGATCGCGTGCCACGGTCGAGTATCGTTCGGACACTTTATCCGTAAAGGCCTTGAGCCCTTCGGTTCCCGCGCCCAGTAGTGCTGCGTCGAAGACAGCGAGCGGGAGCTTGGGCGGAACGTGGCCGTCGAGGATGGACGTCGCGTGCGTCTCGCCACAGTGGTGCGACGACGTCGCCGACGATGCTGACGAGTCGTAGTAGGACGAGTGATAAGACTGCGATGAGCTGCTCATTGTGCCACGGGCTGGACGGGGCAGCGCACGCGGCGGGAGGATCGGTCACGGACGAGGTTGAGTGGCGGAACCGGAGATTGAACGCGCTACCGGTCCGTGCCGCCGATTCATTGTTCTTTCCCCTAAGCCAGGTCAATGCTGTATGTCACGTCTGCGTCCCGTAGACTATCTTTCACCGTCCGATGAGGTGCAATCAAGTGCACTCAAAACTCCTGCTTAATTCGCGCTCTCCCTCTGATTACTTGAGCCTAGCGGCCAATGATCTAGTCTCCCTGAGGCAGACGAATTGCCGCACCGCGCAGGCAAGCTGCAGGGCGCGGCAATAACCGTCTGCTACTAGTCTGGGGGGGTCATTAATTTACTTGAGCCCCACTTTCGGGAGCAATAAGTGGCCCCACCCAGCGACGCTCACCGACGGAGAGTTGACTGGAGGACCATCTCAACTTCCTCCCATACATTTTACCGTTTTGGAGAGTTCCCTTAAGTTGAATTCAACGCCGAAACTTCCAGGGAATGTGCTCTGACGAGCGGTGACGGATCGGTACCTCCGATTTGTACCCACATTGTCCGACGCAATGCGGTGATTATCGACCTCATTCTCAGCGTCAGACATATGTAAAAGCATTCATATTTGGGTATAGAAAGTTGTTTGGGACAGAGATGTTCATTAGACGGGGTGAATGGTGAACCAGGAGCTCAAGTAATCGGGGCTCGGGTTCGAGTAGACGTAGTCTCCTTGTAAGCAGACGGAATACAGCGCGCCTTTTAACCGGCAAGCGGGCAGGCGCGCTGTATAACGAGCAGACGGCTGTCGCCGCTGCTTCGCAGCTTGTCTGCGCGGCGGCGACACCGTCTGCTTCAAGGAGACTAAATGATCCAGCGCCCGCACCGATCGCGTCACTCATCTCGCACAACGCACTTCCAGCGCACCCGTCATAAGTAGCCGCAAAGTGGCACCCAATGACAGTCGACCTTTGCCGCATCCGGCACCGACGACCAAGTCGTGCTGTTGGATTTAGCTGCTCAACATGATGTGAACGGAAGAGGACGGCGTTGACCCCATGCGCGAGGATTCTCAACAGCTGCTCTTCATTCAAACTCGCACCCGCTAATCCCTGGCTCACAGCTAAGCACCTCCATGTCGCGGGATCTTTGATTTCCAGTACTTATATTGTTGGATTACACGAGCCGACGTAGTCGACCACCGAATAGGCAAGGAAGCGAAACATTGAGGATGCGTACATCATACGTAGGACGCGGCAACAGCAAGGAAGCAGGAGTATCGATCTACGCGAAAGCACCGAGATGGTGAAACTATAGTACAGGCTGGGCGGCAACTTCACATGGACAGCGAGGCGACAGAGGAACGGATCAGAGGAGGAGCATGAGCAGCGTCCTAGAGGAAGTCTCATCCCGACTTGTCTGCCAAGCGGGAGGAGCGCCTGCTGCCAACTTTTTCCTCGCGTTGCTTTGCCTTCGCCGCCTTCTCTTCTTCGCGTTGTTTCGACTTCGCTTCCTTCTCCTCCTGCCGCGCCCTCTTCTTCGAGCGCTCCATATCTGGGCGAAAGTTAGGCTGTGCCGCGGACAAGAGGAGTAACGTACCTGCGTGAGAGTCCGCGTCGACAGCCCGCTTCCCAAACGTGCCCGGCCGCGTCGCAGAGTAACCAGTCGCCGGATCGATGTGGTAGTCCCGTTGCTTGGGGTTCAGCGGGCAAGGGTCGCCAAGCTCCTTCATCCGCCATATCTCTTGCAGGAGCAGACGCTGCATGGCCTCGTGCAGATTGTAGGGGTCTAGCCCAGGTTGCGCGAGCGCGTAATCGGGTTGGAAAAGTAGGCGCATCCGCTCGAAGAATGGGGCGAATTCAGCTGCGTCCTCGTGGAGGGCATCACGCCAATTCTGTAGGGTATAGGACATGATGCTGCTGCGCTTGTCCGACAGAGGTGTAACTTCGTGGCTGTCGATCTCCCGCAAAGCGGCTTTCAGGCCCTGCTTGTTCTTGTCGACAGGCGGATTCTTCGCCTTGGTAGGATCCTTCTCCTTGGGAAGAGCCGACAACATGAAGACGACCAGCATCCACCACACAGATTCAGCGTCATGGCTGTGAGAAGCATTAGCCGCAGATTCCACTTGTAATGAATGACCTACCGAGGTGCATGGACGATCGGCACTTCCTCTGGAACTCGACTTGGTATATTACTGCCTTCGTGTAGAGCGCTCTGTTCTTCATAATGGGCGGTACCGTGAGTAGCAGTGTACGACTCCAGTGCGGTCCCCGTGAGTTCGGGGATGGCTTCAGCCGGCACCGATCCTCTGGTGCTGACGCGACGCGCAACGGGCATGGCAATGAACGCCGGAGTGACTGTCCGCAAGGTGCCTGTATACCCTTGCTGAAGCTCAAGTTTGGCGTTGTCGAAGTCGAGAACCAGGATAGACGGCCAATTGTACATACTGCGCGGTGCAATCAGTCGAAGCGGCAGCGACCGCATGCACACACGCACCGCGGATTCTCCAACTCGTAAGCCAAGTAGAAGCGAGCAAAGTGAGGCTGGTCGACGCTGAGATTGACCCCGGCGCAGTAGTCGTTACAAAGTTTGAGTCCAGCATCACCCGTCCCGAAGAAGACAAGATTCCAGAGACTGAGGTCGCGGTGAAGAATGCGGCGGGTCTTGTGAATATAGCGGCTGACTGTGGGCGCATATGGATCAGTGGAAGTGCAAATGTGGAATGCGATTTGCGTACTGGCAAGGACGTCGAACATGGCGATGAAAAACGACAAGACGTCGGGGCACTCGAAAATGCTCGTCGTAACGGACGCATCCAAGATTAGGCGATACCGGTGACGGATGGGAATGCGTTGGCCGTTGCGCAAAACATCAACGTTGATATTGCATATCGTCTTGCCACCCTCGTCGCGTACTGTGAACGCGCGGACCTTGCGCATGACGCCGAGAACGTGCATACCCTCAAAGTGGATGCGATCGAGGAGGTCGCCCTCCGAGGACGATTCGAGACGTTGCGGTTGCAGCCATGAGTCCTTGATGACCACGGGAGGGCGCTCCGTGGGAGGTTCATCCGCCGGTCCGTATCTCGACGAAAGGACGACCCAGCTCTTCCGCGTCCAAGGCTCCCCGACGGAGATGATGCGGTCGACGATGTACCGGTTACCAGCGTCGTCATACACAATCCACACCGGCGCGGTTGCGTACGACTTGAGCTTCCAGTTCTTCACGGCGGCCTTGTCGTGCTCGGTCGAAGGAGGCTGAAGCTTGATAGACGAGTCGCCAAGACGCGGTATATGCAAGAAGTGCGCGTAAGTCACAAGCAGCCGATGAGCCTCGTCCGACGCCCACTCAAGCTCAGGGGTAGCGTAGACGCCTGAAGAGTCGCACAGAAGTAGCTGGATGTAGTTGATGTCGAAGGAAAGCGAGAAATGACAAGGAAGATCGGGCCTGGCCTGAAGGAGGCTTCCAGTGTACGTCGCGGCTTGATAGAGTCCATCTGGATCAACTTCGCCCTTGCCTTCGACGACGGATAAGAGGTGGTGCCAGGCGGCGGCAGGTTTCTTGATTGAAGCTTTTTGCTGGTCATCCCACGCTTGGATGTCGACCAGGCAAAGCGCAGCAAGAGTCTTCTTCAGTGCGACGAGGTCAGGATGTTGGTGTGCACGAGCGTCGACGTATCGATCTGGGTGATGACGCGGAGGATTGGCCGAATGAATCAAGAACTGAATCTGATCCTCGTCTGGTACATGCCTCTCTACTGCATTGAGAAAACAATTAGGCTCGTGTGGAAGAGGCGTGAATAGCACGTACGGGCGTACTTGTCGCAGATCTTGTTCAAAAGATCGCACACAGGACCATAAGCAGCCTTTTCGAGCACTTTCTTCGACTTGCCGCGACGGACAGCTGCTCTAATCGTCTTGACGGCAAGATCGTATTCGTCTTTCGCCAGTAGACAGTCGTCAATGTCGAAGCTGGGCCGGTGGCCGTCGAAGAATGCCTTCTCAAACTCGGCCAAGGTGTCGAACACAACCACGAAGTCGGTTTCTCGCAAGCGAGCAGTGCGAGCATCACGTTTGACCGAGCCTGCTGCCTGCTTATGAGGAGACTCGAACAGACCTCCAGGAGCTGCATATGCAGAGTCGCTTTTGTCGTCCTCGGAGTCGGCCATGAAGAGCTGAGGACTGTGGCAGCGAGAGGGCGGGACGGAAGAGCTTCGAACCCAGGACAAACTGCCAATCTGATTATAATGCGGGGCACACCACGCAATGACTAAAGTCGTTGTACTTTTCCGGACGAGCGTGGTTGGCAGCCGCCACAGTCCCATCGATATCCGTCAACCCACTAGGCCAAGCGCTCTTTCACCGAAGCTGTGGCAGCCGACGAGAGGGTCCAGAATTCGAGGCCATAGGGCACTGCAATGGTTATCTGAGGAAACCTGGGGCATCGTGCTTGAGAGCTAGTCAAGGGCAAGGGAACCAAAGGCGAATCCCGAGCCGGCGAACTTAGCGTAAAGCCGACAAACGCGCACTAATGAGGTAGAACTTCAGACACCAGCTTGCTCTTATTCGCTGGGTCGACATTGAGGTTAACAAACCGTGTTATGTATACATCAGTCAATGGCAGAAATACAAGGAAACTGGTCGCAGAAGGTACTACTCGACAATCCTAACTTAGACGACGACGAGGACCTGCGTATTGCATTAGCAGGGAGCAGCTGGAGTAAATAGATGACGCACCACTGCCAGATCGTACAAGTGACAACGCGCGACGCTTTCTGCTAGAAAGATTCGTCGCACGACTCTGCTGATCCGGGAGCAGCCAAAGAGGACTGCCGTCGTAAACGGAGCCAACGGCGCGTCTTCGATGGGTGTCCAGCGCGACGTCCTCCCGGGCATCGAGTACCCTGCAAATCTCGTCGAGTAGGACGCGTTGCATGGCCTCGTGAAGGTGATACGGCGGGGGATCTTCCTTGCAAAGCTCGTAGATCGGCTCGACATGACTCGACAGTGTCGCCAAAAGGCGGCCAAAGCCACGGAGGGAAGGATGTAAGCAAGAGGGCCAATTCCGCGCCGAGACCTGGAAAATCGACAGACGCGGGTCGCTGATGTCGCCCATCCTGTAGCCCTCGAGGTTGCTGAGCAAGAGCTTTCCTCGCGCAATATTCTCATCGTCGGGATTAGCGCCTGCTGGCAAAGCCGTCAAGAAGAAGTGGAGGATGACGAAGAAGCACGACTCGATGTCGTGACGCGGTGCTTGGAATCGTCGCTCTTCAGGAGGCTCCCCGTGTAACATTTCGTCGGCGTCGTGAAGCGTTGACAATGCCTTGTAGCGATCCTCCCCGTATGCACGGAGGTAGCATTCCTTCGCATGACCGTCGAGCTTGGGAATCGGGCACGGTGGGAACCGAATCGATAGATGGAACTCGCGCCCAACAGACCGAGCGACGAAAGCAGGAGTACCCTGGGCGAGGATTAGCCAGCACCTCGTACAGAGCGACATCTACGCACAACAGCTGATTGTAGAGAACTATCACTCATTTTGCCCTTCCAAAAGGCGTTATCGAAGTCAATTAGCACACACCGCGGCCCTTGCTCAGCCCTGAGTGAACTTGTGAGCTGGAACTCAGGACGCAAAGCAGACGCAAGAAACGCACCGCACGGCAGGGTATTTGTAGGCAAGAATATCTCGGATGGTCTTTGAGTCGCCTTGACCGCCGGCGTTATCTGGCGCAAGGAGTACGTTGCGAATGCTGATGTCACGGTGTAGGACACCCCGATGTTCGTGTAGCCGTCGGAGAACTGGGAAGTCCAATCAACATCGTGCGTACGGATGTAGCTGCCCGGCGTACCTTCGATAACGTCGTACATAACCATGAGGAACTCCAGGATTGAGGCGCAGGTGTACAAATCCTTCCCAGCTCCGTCCAGTACCATCCTATGCTTACGGCGTCCTTCGACCCGAAGATCAGGAAATCGTACGCTCTGAAGACCCTCGGCGCCTTCATGACCAGGAACGAGGAAAGAGGACAGGACGCGACAGACTCCTGGGAAGTCGCCATCTGCATGGATATGCTCGAGGATCGCACTTTCTGCGATATCCTCGCTGGTAATCTTCGACCAGCAATCTTTGACGACCTTACGCGGACAGTCCACGAAGTCCTCCACGCCAGGCGCACGGCATTGCGTAGAGACAGCTACCCAGTTCCGATGCGTCCATGGTCTCCCGACGTCGAGCACAGCAGCTATACGATACTCCACGCCTTTATCGTCGCCGACCAGCCAGACGGGTTCCCTGCAGTGCTGTGGAGGCTCGGCACGCGATACACCTGCAAGATCGTAGGAGGGACGGTCAAGTTTGACTGTGCCATCAACGGCGAGTGGCTCATAAAGACGGTGCACAAAGCGCAAGAGGTACGCTAGGGTGGTGCTGTCAGCCCAAGCGGTAGGGTGTGAAGAGTAGACATCCGCGGCATCGCTCCATAGGAAGCAGGAAGCCCGGCGGGTAGTTGTAAGCGCAAGTGATCCAGGCATATCAGGCCTAGCCTGGTTCAGAGCGCCAAGAAAGCTTGCGCATCTGTCAATTGGATGGCAGTCCTCCGCGCTGCCATTGGTGTAGACCGCGGCGAGGACATGGTGCCACGCAATAGCGTTGGATTCGGAGTCTTCAGGCCGACAAGAGCGATATGAGTGAGCGACGCGAGAGGACACAGCGATAAGTGGCGGCCGCATGGAGGTAGACTTGCGCGGATGATGAAGGAGGGGCGCGTGCGAGTGTTCAACGAACTCGACACGCTGATTAGACGCGAGACCATAGTGCTCTACGCGATGGGTTAGCGAAACGAAAGCTCGTACGAGACATATTACGCACCCTGATATAGCTTGCTGATGCCATTCAGCATATGCATGAGGTCCGACACAGTGTTGGTTGATTCCGCGACATCGCGCGCAAATGTAGCGTATCGTTCAGAGAGCTTGTCGGCGAGCTGATCGAGTTGGAGAGGTCCGGTGCCGAAGATTATCTTGTCGAAGACAGCGAGCGGGACCTCGGGCGGGACATGCCCTTCCAGAATGGACGTCGCGTGAGTGTTGTCGCTGAGCTGCGACGACGTCGACGATGAGGCAGAAGAGTTGTAGTAAGACGAGCTCGAGGAGTGCGACGAGCTGCTCATTGTGCCACGGGCTGGGGTCGGCAGCGCGGGTGGCTGAAGTCGGGTCACGGACGAGGTTGAGTGGCGGAACCGGAGATTGAACGCGTTACCGGTCCGTGCCGCCGATTCATTGTTCTGCTCACCAAGTCCGGGGTCGTTACGTATGCCAGATGAAAATACAGTATACGAGAGTGTAAATATACATGTCCGAGAAAAGTAAGGACTATCAGTACCACTCGCCGCCTCCGCCCATGTTCATGTTGTTCATCCCCATCCCGCCCATCCCTTGCTGTGACGGGTCCCAATCTGCAAAGCCCATACCCATGTTCATACCCATAGGTCCTCCTCCCATCATAGGACCACCCATCCCGCCCATCATCATAGGATTCATCCCAGGCCCAGGACCTCCAGGCCCGCCCATCGCGCGCGGGCCCGTTCCGTGGCCCATCCCCATGTTCATTCCAACAGGCCCCATGTTCTGCGGTAACGCGACGTTCAGTCCGCCACTCGCCGCATCGAAACGCAGCGGGACGTTCATCGTTGGCCCACCGCCTACACTTCCCATGGGGCCTGCGTTACCCATGTTGCCCATTCCAACAGGATTACCCATGCTGCCCATCCCGCCAGAGTTGGCCATACCTCCCATGCCTCCTGGACCACTCATCCCGCCCATGTTGCCCATCCCGCCCATTCCTCCAGGGCCGCCACCACCCATTCCTCCCATGCCGCCTCCCATGGCCATGCCCATACCGACCATCTGACCTGGCCCGGGACCCATCATGCCCATAGGGTTCATAGGCCCACCCATCGGCATGCCCATGCCCATGTTCATGTTCATCATGGGGTTCACCATGCCGCCGCCCATGCCCATGCCGCCCTGCATATGCTGTTGCTGCTGGTGGTGATGCTGGTGATTCGGCGGGTTATTGCGCACGGGGGACTTGGGTCTGAGCGCGTCGATTTCTGCGCAAACGAGAAGCATGGTATGAGCACCTGCACAGAACGAGAAACCAACGAGATGCAAAACGAACCTCCCGTCATGGGCACGACGAACTTCCCGTTTGGCGTCTTGCGCGGCGCAAGCTCTGCCTCCCATGCCTCTCGCTGCCACTCGCGTGCGCCGATCTTGTCTGCAAGGCCCTCGAGCTCTGTGGGCTCGCCGACGGTGACCCACCCACGCCGCATGGAGTGTGAGCGGCCGAAGACTTCCAGTCGCCGCAGGCCGAGACAGAAGTTCTCGATGAGGGTGTACATTTCCGGCGGCTTGCGCGTCGGGTCCGTTGGATCGCCCTCCCATACTATCACGTCCGTGTCTGGCCACAAGTAAGTAGAGTGGTAATGCAGCGCAATGCGTGCGTACCGACGTTGCAGTGTACGAACCAACCGTCTGTGGAGCGGCGGACGGTACCGCGGATGCCCATAAGACAGTGCTGCTTCGTTCGCGTGAGGAGGGAGCTGGTCGGTGCACCTGACTGTTGCGAATGCTGGTCAGAAGCAGCTCAGAGAAGCTCAGAGCGGAAGAAGACTAACACCAGGTCCACGGTTTGTCGTGCGATTCGTCTTGACCCAGACAATGTCTTCGCATCGTCGATAGCCCCACTTGGCCAGGACTTCCCGTCCCCGCTCAAGCGCTTCCCCTGCACCACTCCCAACCCAGAGAAATACAAAGCTGGGATCGGCAGCTAGCGAAGGTATAGGTAGTTGAGAGAGCGTGTCGAATGTGAAGCTGGACGAGTACGGCGGGTCGAGCAGGATGACATCGAACTTGGCTGGCGACATCTCGCCTTGCGCCAATGACGAGATGGGAGCCCAGAACGGCGGAAGCGCGGTCGAGTTCACCGCAACTTTCTTGAGCTCGAGTAAACGTTGCTGCTTGGGATACCTAGACGGGTTTCAGATACTTTAGCGGGATGAGCGTGTGCGCGTCGGCGAGCAACGGACTGACTCTTCGAACCGACGTTCAGGCTCTGCGCCAAGTACCCAGTTCTGAGGATAGTCACCCGCGTCTACGAAACGCTGGCTGTAGTCGTTGCGTAACGTTTCCTCCTCGGGCACATAGTTCCTGTATCGCTCAACCCGTGCGCGTTTGGTTGGCGGTATGTCGGTACGGGCTATGCGAGCCTCTTGCAGCTTCGTGAGCTTGGGCGGTGTGGACGTCCTCGCTGCAGAGTCGGTCGCAGGTGCTCGTTGCGGGAGTACTGGCAGCAGCGGCAAGTTGAGCAGGTCTTGTGACGGGTCAGGCTGCGACGCGAGCCACTTCCTGTGCTTCTGTTGCGAGAGGCGAACAGACGAGAGCAGAGCGTCGTGCTCGGCGAGCAGCGCTGTCGCGGTTGTCGTCATCTGGGTGCGGGAATGATGGCGAGCGGAACAGACACGCGAAAGCGGACGCCGAAATCCAGGAGCCGCATCTTCCAACCTGGGATACGCAAACGTCGAGCTACTGGTATACTACACAACTCATTGCTTCCAACACGCCTGGAGCCTCGAGATAAAGAACGCCATCGACTCGTCCCGCAACTTCTCAAACTTTGTGCCCTTCTTCACCATACGTTCCCAGCCGTGTCCAACGCCCTCAATGAGCATCTGCTCGACGTCGTTACCGGCCTGGCGTAGTTTCGCCACGAAGCGTTCGGCGTTGGGAAGGAGAGGGTCGCAATCACCGCACTGTCACGACAGTTCGTCAGCGTCTCATGACAAGGCAGGCATCGCCATCGGCTCACGATAATGGTGACAGGAGGGAACGCCTCTACAGGCGCATAGATGGGTGATAATCGTGGGTCTTCTCTGTTCAAGTTGTCCGACAGGTACGCCTCCATGAACCTAGTAAACAATCAGAGAGTCGTCCAGACCAGAAGTGACATGCACTTACCGACTGCGTTCCCAGACAGACAACGGAAAGCCTGGATTTCCTTTGGGCACTGGCGGCACAAGCTTGGCGCCGTGCGGGTGTAAGCTGAGGTCGACAGGTGGGTATAGCGTGATAAGGCCCTTAACCGTCCCTTTCGGCTGGTGAACTGCTGCGCTCATCGCCAGGCAAGCTCCAGACGACGCGCCGCCCATCGTGAAGCGGGACAGGTCCCAGTCGTCCGGCCGACTCAGGATGTAGTGTGTAACGTCCACAACGTCGTTGTAGCCCGCAGGGAAAGGATGCTCGGGCGCCTTCGCATAATCGGTGTCCACAACGATGCAGCCTGCCTTCTGCGCAATATAGGCTGCCAGTTCCGTATCGCTGCAGACAGTCATCAGCGCTCTGTCGAGATATGCCATTCCAGAGAACGTACGCGGGGAATGTCTTGTAGCAGAACCCACTCCCATGCACATGGAGGTGGACAGGCAGCTTCTCCGCGTTGCCGGGCGTCGCACCGGGTGGGTAGAATATGTTCGCGCGAATGCTCCGTCCTTTGTCAGAGCTCGACGGAACGCGAATGCTGAGGGTGGGTCGAATGTCGGCATCGGGTGGCAGAAGACCACTTCTCGGGGGCCCTCTACGCAGCCAGAGGCGGATGAGGCCGTTCCTGAAAGCGAACCAGAGGCGCAGACGCAGCCAGCCGTACCAGGACAGGGTTATCATCGCAGAACCAAGGTGAGGCGCGACCGCGTGAAGCTAGACGGGGAGCTTATATGTCGAAGGGGAAGTGATTGCTACCGTTGCCGGCGACTTTTGCATGCGGGGTAGCGGATCTGTGATTCTCGGCGCGGACCTGACTACTACCTGACTGCGGCGCCCGAGACGAGGGCCAATGGCAGACGTAGCAAACTTACTGGTACAGCTATATTGAGCCTGCAGCCACCTCCATGAGCGCACGCAACGCACAATGTCTAAGAACGGACGCAACGTAGCGACACGGGCTGCGCATAGCACTGCCCAAGATTTGAGCATTCGCGAGACCATAAGCTCTTGAATTGGTCAAAGCCTCTTGACGCAGCCTCTCGAACTTGACGTCGCCGTGCTTGACCGCCCGTTCCCAGCTGTGCCCAGCACCCTCGTGTCAGGAACACGACGAGGAAGAGAAGGGACCAGCTTGTTGACGTCTTGGAGGCTGAGTTCGACAGCAGGGTAGGAAGAGGTCGTCAGAGCCAGCTGGAAATGGGTGATCTGGAGCTTTGCCAGTGGCGTGCTTGGTGTCGAGTACGATGCAGCGCCGCAATGTGGACAGCGACCTGTAGGTTCCATGTCGACAATTGGACGACAGTTCTCGTCGTGCGACGTATGGCGGCGGGCTTGATGAGTAGACCACGTCGAGTCCGGGCAAGGACGCAGGAAGCCAGTCGAATGACGGTGTTCACTGTGAACGACATCCACACATATGTGCAGGCGCAGCCAGCGATACCAGGGTAAGGTGGCCGTTGCAAAGGCTCGTAAGAGCTACACGCCCTATGTTACGCTTAAGATAAAGATGTACGGCGGATGCACGTCATGTTCAGTGCAGGTTGAAAGGTTCGTGGCGAAGGTCAAGACTCGAACCGGCTCCGCTCGAATGAACCTCGAGGAACAACACCGATATGAAGAAGTGATAAATCAGGGACAGGTTGCGCATTCGACCCTAAATGATATCATTGCAATACGCAGTCTGGAATTCTCATGCGTCCCAGCTTTTCCGCAGGCGGGAAACATAGTACTCCATCGCCTCTTCGCGTAGCTTCTCCCACTTCTTGTCGCCTGGCGTAATTAGACGCTCCCATCCATGACCGGCATCTTCGACTATCATCTCATCGTAGTCGTTACCCGCCTCGCGTAATTTCTTCGCCAAAGCTTGGATAGATGGTAAAAGCGGGTCGCAATCTCCACCCTGCCGTGTCATCAGTAATCTAGCAATTGCTTTAAGCAGAGGTCGTACAACTATCGTGACTGTAAGACAGGGTGTCAGATGTGTATGTATCATCGGTCACAGAGAACTTACCGGGAGGGAAAGCATCTGCAGGCGCAAAGTACGGAGAGAGACGCGGGTCCGTCATGTCGGTCACGTTCATCGTATACGCCTCGATCATCCTGCACAAATAATGAGCTCTTCTCCTTTCGCTTCCTACGCGAAATTCGTACCTAGTTCGCTGCCACAGACCTAACGGGTGTCCCGGGCACCCTTTTGGAATCTTCCTTGCGCGCTCACTCTCCTCATCGCTGACTGTACCCACATTCGACCCGGGGTAAAGAGTAACCACGCTGGTGAATGTGCCTTTAGGTTGGTGCACGGCGACTGCGAGCGCAATCGAGCCTCCGGACGAGGCCCCGCCTATCGCAAGGCGCGACAAGTCCCAGTCTGGGTAGGGCGAGCTGAGGATGTACCGTGCGACGTCTGAAACGTCGTTGTAGGCCGCTGGGAACGGATGGCGGGGCGCTTTGGCGTAATCCGTGTCGACGACGATGCAATGTGCTTTGAGAGCGATATATGCTGCAATTTCCGCCTCCCTATATGCATTCGGTAATTAATGTCAATATCAGAGAGAGATTGCTAGTGAAAAAGATACGCACGTAGGGAACACCTCGAAACAATACCCACTCCCATGTACGTTCAAGTACACGGGCAACTTCTCTCCACCATCGCCAGGCTTGCGTCCAGGCGGATAGAACACATTAATCTTCACCCTCCTCTTAGGGTCCTCGCTCGACTGTACGGTAAGCCCAGTAATGGTCGGCTTGATATCGGCGTCGGGTGGGAGAAACCCGCGACGCGGATACGGGCCCTTTGTCGCCTTCCAGAGCCCGAGCAGGGTGTTCATCCATCCAAAGTACAGCGTGACGCGCAGACGGCCGTATAGCGAGAGTGGCATCGTGTAACTGTGGGGATAGCCCGAGCGTCACGCGCTCAAGATGCTGCACTTTATACCGAACCAAGGTCTCAAGATTGGTGAGCCATGATTGGTGTAACAAGGGCCCCGAGGAAGCGTGTTGCAAGTCAAACGAGTCGGCACCGCAAGATACTGTATGTGCTGGAAGAGGAAGAGAATGCCCGGTGATCCGGCAACGATGCCAATCTGGAATGTTTCCCCGCTGCGTCAGGATCGTCGGATCGGCGAGTACATACAAAAAAGGTACGTGGCATTGCAGCAGTGCACAGGATCATGATATGACAGGAGACACTGAGACGTATGTATCGATACAGGAGGGAAGAATACAAAACGATCATGATGTAGATTCTAGAGTAACGGCGAAAAGCGGGACAGCAAAACGAGGAAACGGCATCATCATTAGGGAGCGTGAACAAACTACTCACCAGCAGAAACGGGTAGCGCATTGCCCAGCTTAGGCGAGTTCGTAAGGTCTTCAAGCGCGCTGGGAGTTACCTTGCGCTCCCTTGACGCCAACGCAGCGCTTGCGCGCAAGGGCCTTGACGCGGACGGCACACGCGACATCCCGCTGCTTGTACTAGCCGAGCGCGCAGGAACACTCGTCTTCGCCCTCGTATTCGGCGCCGCACCCAAGCCGATCTTCGCAGCCGGCTTCAACGCAGGCATAGACGGAGCAGACGGTTTCGCACTCGGCCGTTTCGTCGAAGCAGTTGCGTTTATCTGCGGCGCAGAACGAGAGGTCGGGATTGGCTTGCGGTCGGTCGCAAGAGATTGTAGAGTTGGGCGGGTATTGGCGAGAGTTGAGAATGTGGAGCCCACGGCGCTTGTAGACTTGGACGCGACGAGTTTGCTTGTGGTGGACGAGCCGCTCGCGGACGAACCTGACCGTGTGCGTGCGGACACCCTGGCGCGTATATCGAGCTCAGGGATGCGGGGCGTCTTCGTCTTGACAGGAGCAGGCGCGGGAATGCGGAGCTATTGCAAACAGATGAGCGAGTGTGTTATAGGCACGGGACGAATGTGCTCACCTTCAAAGAGGGTGGTCTACTCCGCTTCGCCTCAGGCTCAGAGACGTTGGACACTGGCTCCTCCCTCGCCTGTAACTCGAGCTGAGCGCGCAGTTCTTGGATAGCACGCTCCCGCGCGTCGAGCTGCTCGTCCTTGGTAGTCACAACCTCTTCCAGCTCCGAGAGACGTTCGCGCGCTTCGACAAGGTTCGCAGTAAGGATTGCGATGTCGTCGTCCTTAGCAGCGAGAGCCTTCGTGAGGGAAGCGTTCTGCGCCTTCAGAGCTGTAAGCGGGGACGTCTTGGGCTGTGCCATCATCAGAGGGGAGGCCGTTGCGGGTGTCGCAGGGAGGGAGAATATCGGGCAGGGCGAGTGTGCGTTGAGGAATGCAACGGGCGCTGGATGCGGCGAAGTAATCACGTCCAGCGCGGTGCGGAGGGACGAAAGCTGCTCGTCACGCGCGTCCAGCTCAAAGCGCAGATCGTTCACGAGTTCACGCTCGAGCCGGACGTTGGCATCGTGCTGGTGGGCGAGCCTACTCATCTCCAGCTCGTGGTCCATGGCGAGCTTGGCGACGTGGATTCGGTGCAGCTCGCACAACTCAGACATTTGATCGCGCGTGTCCGCAAGCTGGTCATTCAGGTCTGCGACTTGTTGATCTCGGTTCGACGAGCGGGCTTGGGAACGGTCGAGGAGGAGGTCGACGCGGTTGAGAACGTCGTCGCGGTTCGAGATGAGGGACATGAGCTGCTTGACGTCCTGTCGCAGACGGGCAAGTTCGGTGGTACGGCGGCGCTCAGTGCGGTTGGCGTTGGCGAGCGCAGAACGTAGCTCGACGATTTGGGCGTTTGCTCTGGTGCTGGCTGCAAGTTCGAGACGGGCGCGCGCGAGGCCAAAAGTCGAGTCTGGCCGCTCCCTTGGGGTCGAGTACGCGCTCTCTGAGCTGGCGCTGGGAGAGCGCTGGGTGTCTGCGAGGCCAAAGGAGGCCATGGCTTCCTGAACCTGCCCTGGACTGAGCGTAGCGGAGCGGTATTTCTGGTGCGGTCGTGTGAGCTCGCCACTTCGGACTGGGCGGGCGACATACCAGCATTGAGTAGGACGTCTAGGGCAACTATGGCTGGATAGGAGGGCGGCACGGTGCGGGACGCGACTCCAAGCTCCTGAGCGACTGCGCGGGACTTGACATGCGACTACAGCGCGTGTTCCATTGTGAAGACAATCCTCCGAGTCGGTAGTTCTTGTGCATTGGTCTCGCACGTAATCGAGGGGGTCTCGCCGTTCATACGCGTGAAGCAGTGTAGTCGGTCTCTACGGCAGATAGCACCGACACGGTCATCGAAGGGAAGGCTACGTCGGCAGCATACGGCGCGAAGGGGTAAGAGTAGAGCCAGGTTGTTGTTATAAGTAACATCTGTTCGCATGTAAGGCGTTGAACTGTTGAAGCCGAGGACGCGCGACCGGAGCTCAAAGTGTTTGACTCTTCTCCACGTGCCATCGACTTCTCCACCCAACCCTTCTACAACCGCTGCTAGGGCAAGACCGTGCTGGGCGGAAGATAGGGCTCTGTTCCCTAGTCTCAACGTGCTATGAAGTTATCTCCCTTGTGCGACCACGGCCTGCGACCACGTTCACCAGCATAGCATTCCCATTTCCCCACGTGCCCGTATGCGTGCCCAAGATTTATTTGGTATGGTCATTGTGGAGCTACATACAGGCTTGTCACCGCCGCCTCGAAGAAGAGTGGAGCTCGCGCTTGCCGACACCCGTCATGCAACCTTAGCGACCAGACCTTGCTCGACGCCGA
>KV426556.1:0-18980 GCA_001632375.1 Exidia glandulosa HHB12029
TGGCCGTTGACGAGGTGTAGAGTGCTCGATGCGCGCGTGGACCAACGGTATTGCTGCAAGACCACATGTTCGGCTCTGACCTGCTCGTCTGCGCCGTTTGGCGCGCCGTCGTGTGGTAAGTCCAGAGTCTGTCGGTGTGCTCTGAATCTGTGCTGACGGTGCGAATTCTAGGCACGGTTGTGTCGCAGATTGATGGCCAGTTCAGCCCGTCGACGTGCGCGGCGAATAGCACGGCGTGTCCTGCTGCTACCTCCGGGACGTGTGACAACGGGTGCGTCGTTCTCCGCGGCGTCGGTATGTGGCTGACGGTGTGCGCGCAGGTATCAGTGCTGCTCGCAATGCTGCCAGACGTGCCAGTCGTGTTCTACTTCGTACGTTCCCGTCGTCCTGCGGAGCACATAGTGTTAATGTTACTTTCAGCTGTACGACGAATAGCGACGGCAGCAAGTCGTGTCATCAATCTTGTACCACAAAGCAGTCCGTCTCACCTCAGAGGCGCTACTCCCGCTGACGCGAGTCTAAGGTGTAACTGTTATTGTTGCAACTCGACGGCGCATAAAGCATGCTCCTACTCGTGTCCGACGTGTTACAACGACGTCTTGACCATCTCGTATACGACGTACAAAGGCCAAGCCGTCAACGCTACCTATCGTCAGGACTTCGACAAGGACGAGAGTAAAGCGACCGGCTTCCTCGACGAGCATCCAGTGGACAGCGTTTCCGCATGCTATTACAACCCGTCCAATCTGAACCAAGTTCGTCCCACATTCCCTGTCCATCTTCCTACACGCATTGATATTGCTTGTTTCGCAGATCGCGTTTGACGTCAAGTTTACAGCGTGGAAATGGGTCGTCACATCACTCTTCGGCATGGTTCCCCTCCTCGCATTACTGCTCTTCCTTCTCGGGTCATATGCCCTGATGCCGCTTGTGAGAGCCGTCAAGCGACGACGCACCCGGTCGCAGGGCATTGGTCATACGGCCGAGGGTAGTAGCGTGCAGCAACCGGAGCACAAGCGCGTCACCGTGGACGACGCTCCGCCGCCGCCATATCATCCACTCGAGCGATCCACGACATTATGACATACTGGCTGTCTACCGTCATGACAGAACTCCTGTTTTCCCATTATTGTCTTGTCAGTACTGTACTAGCATCCCTCTTTGGATTTGTACTTCTCCGAGTATATCATGATCCATTGCATCCATCCGTGTATGAAGGTCGTGTCGTGTATGTTACACTTGGAAGAGTACTATATCGAACATGGAAAAGACAAAGTCCCGTATCCACGAAAGAAAGAAAGACGAAAGAAAGAGGTCATGATCATGCAAAGGCGATCGAAGCATCCAACACGCTAAACAGCTGCTTCTCCATCGTATTCAGTCCCGCAACCGTGTCGTTCGCCGGACTCATCGAGATCCCCTCGCGCCCGTACTGGAGAAGCAAACCCCGGAGCGCCTGCGCGTATAGCTGCGACGCGAGTGGCCCCTGAGGCCCGGGCGAGTCGGCTTCGAGCACGGCGACGAGACGCTCGACTAGCTCCACGGCGACGTGTTTCGTGCTCGGCGAGACGTATGCTGCGAAGCGCGGGGCGAGAAGCTGGTCCAGTGCAAGTCCGTGAGCCGAGCTGTATGAGGAGCTGAGGGTTGGGCTTTTACCTTGAGGGTGAATGCCGCTGCGAGAGCTGTGTATTTGACCAGTTGGTCGGGCGAGAATTGCATGTTGCCGCTTGGGGCGATCTCGTCTACTATCTCCGTGACGGCTGCTAAGCCGGTGTGCCAGCACTGAGAAAGGAGAAAGATTAGTGAAAGTGAAAGGAGAGTGGAGTGCTGGTGCTGGCGGTGGTACGTACGCGGAGGTAGCACGCTTCTGAGGCGGGCTCGGTCGATTGGACGGAGCGTTCTAGAATGACTGAGAGCATTCGTAACCTTTATGCAAGGGTCAATAAAGGGGGACATGGGGCGTGTGGCCTATTGTCTCACTTGCAATAATGATAGAGGCTGCATGAGAGTGTTAGTATGTATCGGCATCGTCACAGTGGCTACCGCACTCACAAGACAAGGACGTGAGTGCGGAAGGTGAACATGGGATCTTTGAGTCGTAAAGTCAGTCCTATCGTCGATACCTGAGACTATGCAGCATACCTGTCGCAGTGCGCACACGCTGAATGCGGCGGCGCCATTCATCAAGGACCGATGTGACCGCCTCATCGTACACCCTTATCATCGCATCGACATTCACCCCTCCTCCATCATCTCCCGCACCACTAAACAAATCCGCAAACCGTCTGACGACCCTCAACAAGTCGACACTAGCACACAAATGCGCGTCGCTCGGCATACCCGCGCTCTGTGCGAACCACGTGCTGGACGACCGGAGGAGCGCGTCGTCCGGGAAGGAGATCGTACGCCCCGATTGCATGGCGCTCATCCAATCCAGCCAGGCACATACGAACCATGTGCGTTGTAGGTTTCGTTTCTCTAATGGCGCGAGGTCGGGCTCGGGTGGGTGGGAGAGGTCGAGGTCTAGTGCTAGGCGGATGGCGAGC
Source organism: Exidia glandulosa HHB12029 (assembly GCA_001632375.1). NCBI lineage: Eukaryota > Fungi > Basidiomycota > Agaricomycetes > Auriculariales > Exidiaceae > Exidia > Exidia glandulosa. Next base: position 2,547 of record KV426556.1, read on the forward strand.
CCGCGGAAGAGGGACGAGCGGTCTTCTTCCCATGTCGGAGCGAGCGGCGCGAACTCCTAGATGAAATGAAGAGGTGAGATTAATATTGAGAAGGAGAGGCGGGAGAAGAGACTGACCCCGAGTAGAATGTACGCCTGACACATTTCTACCGTCTTGCGATTGGAAATGAGCGCTTCGGCTGCAGCCCTGCGCGCACATGCCATTGCTTGGCTGTACGCTCCGGGACTGAGACAGGGTTGCGCTCTAGCATGAGGAGAGTCTGGATGAAGATGGAGCTCAAGGGCTCACCGCGGGAGATGTTTCGCGGCAACGGCGCAGACCGTCGTGAAGAGGAATGGGCATCGGTGTAGCATTTGTCGGGGAGCGTGCAGCGCGGGGTCCAGCAAGCCGATCTGTGCCTGAGAACAGAACTCTCAACACGATGAGAAAGCGGGGGACAAGAGCTTCCATACATTGATGTGACTGAAGAATCTGCAATCGAGTTTTGGTGCTGGACGCGCGTGGGAAGAAGATAAACGCACATGCTGAATAGGGATTCTATCTCGTCGACGCCTACGGCACCAGACCGGACAAGGTCGAGCTGCGAGCAGGCTTGCTTGTACGCCGAGGCTGGCATGGGAGCCGGGAGTGTTGAGGGGTCCCGTTTGACACTGGAGGCATCGTGTCCGGTTGCGGATGACCGCGAGGATGATGCAGCGCTTTCGGGGTGGGTCGCTGTAAGTCCTACAGGACCCTGCTGTTCGTCATCTGCCTGCATCGACTCGTCCTCGTCGTCGCGGTGTCCACGTTCTTCAGCGCCCATTTGCTGACCGGCGGCCATCGTGGAATATACATGTCGCAGAAGACTTGCGATGAGCGCATCTTTGCGCTGGACCTGTCGAAGCAGCGCCGATCGCGCACTAGAGGGAATGAGCGCGCGAAATAGGGGTCACTGGCGGTTTGCTCACTTCTTCTGGGAGGTGTGCTTGCGGGGTTCGACTTCGCAGGCGTGCTCGTTGGTGCGGCAGCGCGTGCACGGTCCGCTCTCATCGGTGTACTCGCACTTCATCTACAGGTAAGCCGTTAGCGCCGTGGGTTCCGGATGTGGCGTGAATGGCGCCGAGGCGATGCACGCGACGTACCTTGAGTTTCTTGCAGCGACGACACGCTCCACGACTGCGAGTTGAAACATGAGAACCGAAGTGGAGTAAGGATGCGTAGACGCACGCGTGACGCGGGAGTTTGGTGCGCCGTGGAGAGCCATCGTCGCTCGCGTCGTAGGGCGAGATGTCTCCAGGCATGTCGTGCGTAGGCTGGGTGTACAGTTGCTGTGGAACGGGAGCGAAGGGGTCGAAGGACATCCCTGAGGTGGTAGCTTCGCCCGAGGAAAAGTTCATAGACGTCTCAGAACGAGTTGCTGGTAAAAAGCAAGAGACAAGTAGGCGCCCACCGCAGGTCGCGGGTCCGGTGTTTTCTCACATAACTTCACTCACGCGAGCGCCGGAGAGAGATGATGCGACAAACTACCAAAATGCGCGCCGACAGCAGCACCAGCCCCGGACTCTGGCTTGCCGAACGCCGGGACAGTTTTCGCCGACCGGTTGCAGTTCTCCGTCTCGACCTGTCAACGGCGACGGAACAACGCAATCCGTCACACCACTCCAGTCCTCCGCTCTCCCTGCATTGACTGTGGCACAGAGAACTGAACTCACATTGGGAGGGCTGGACGAAGATGCAATGCCGCTATCGTGCCGCGGCGTTTACTCGAGACGCCCAGCGCCGGCGAAAGCAGACCCGCAGCGCGCACAAGGGATAGCGGAACGCCTTCTGCTGCCCAACTATATGAAGAACGCCATTAGCTACTTCAGAAACATGCTCACAAGCTGCAAACACCTTACAGAATGCTGAGCTTCCATGGCACATGGATGCCACATGCCCGGCATCGCAAGCTTATGTAAGCGACCATGTAAGATTCAAGCCCTCCCTCACTGTCACGGATACCTCACGGGTCATATGGTTACATGTATGCTGCGCTGATACAAATTTAGCTAGATCATCTCCATTGAAAAGATGCAACGTCCGCGCCGGAGGCTTGCTACTCCCGAACCCTATCTCTACGCCCATTCATTCCACGTCGCCGTGGTGCACTACCGAAAGAAGGTAGTCATGGTCCCGATGAGTTCGATAGGGCTTTCTCTCCGTGTACGTCGGGCAACGGAATTAGGATCTCATGTGCCGGAGGCTCAAAGACGTTTCGAGAATCGGTGGTACATGAAACCTGCCAACCGGAAGAGCATACCGTGCCGACGCTTTACCTAGACAGACCACTGGGCCCTGGGACACGCTGTATAGGCGCTCTAGCATGTACACAATCTATAAAATATACAATGCCTCCAACTTGACGGCCTCCCGGAAACCCGGGAAGCATAACAGCGCCTGAAGGCAGATGAAACACCCTGGGCGGTTCGTCTAGGAGCAGTAGTGTGGGAACAGCGTGCCGTGTCGTCTGGGTGTGAGACTGGAGCTTCGTCAACCGCTATTACACAGAGTCTCCCGTATTCTCCAGCGCCTGAACACGACGTTCCAATCGACTAGTTGGAGGCGCAGTCGCAAGCTGTATGCTCGTAAACAAGCCCGTATGACTCGTGTCGAGGTCCGCATCCCGCGTGATATACTCTCCACATATCGTCAGCCGTTCCAACGGTCGCGACCAATATGCAAGCCGCGCCATGCACAGAGACACGCCGATAGCGATCAGCGTGTCCTCGCTATACTTGCGCGAGCGGCGAACCGCACCCCAATCGATATCTCCGTTCCGCGCAAAGACGAAAGTGACCCTCCGGAGACGCGGACACGCCACGGCGTTGCGAATCATATCGCATTGCCACAGCGGGCCGTCGAATTCGATCTCCTCGAGACACTCCAGCTCGCCCATGCCCAGCACGATATTATTGCTCAGGCTCGTCCATTCGTACAGACTGAGCCTGAGGGAGTAGATGTACGATAGCGCGGGGACTAAAGTCGGGATCGGGAAGCTGCTGTCGCGGAGGAATCTGCGGACGAACCCGCGGTCGTCTTCGATTTTCACTTCCTTAGGAACGAGCTCCATGTGTCGGATCGTTTGCATGCTCTGGATCAGGGAGACGGCGACGTACTGCGTGCGGGAGGAGCATGTAATAGTGACGAGCGGTATGCGATCGTGGTCCAGGACGTGTAGTAAGACGCGCTCGTGCTGCAGCGTGAGGTCCGGAGGTCCCCAGTCGTCAAGATCGCCAGACACGATTCTACAGCTGATCAAGCTGGTCGTAAGAGGAGGTTTCCGTAGCGCATCCTCCGAGACATCGTCCCATGGCCGTGAAACCGATTCTGGAACCTCCACAACGCCCGGGAAGTGCAAGTCCAGATGCCGAAGCGTAGGATTGTTCGACAGCAATGCGAGCAAGCGCGACATCGGGAAATCAACAGGTATGTCGGCGCTGAAGAAGACGAGACAGTGACAGACATGGACGAAGTCGACGTATTGGACCGCGCCGCGCAGACTAATGTGTCGAAGGACGGGAAAGTCAGCGGGAGTGCATCCGGGCGCTGCAGAGATGGTCAACCGGTCGCCCAGTATGTCCCATGAATTCGAAAGGGACCACGATATGTGCAGACGCTGCAAGCGCGGCGCAGAGGGTATAACCCACTCTGCCGGTCCTCCGCGCGACACTTCCGGTTCTCGCCAGCCGCGCGACGCGCCGGGCACGATCGTCAACGACCGAATTCTGCGCATATGGGGACCGAGCGTAGTCATAGCGCCTAAGATATCGAGTAGGGGTAATCGCGAGCGCGTGAGGTTGAGGTCCGCTTGTGCGCCTTTGGACCGCAGAAGGATGTCGGACACAGAGATGACAGCTTTACCGCGCAGGACGATATTCGTCCACAGCGAAGCTGTTTCGGTGCCTAGCTTCCACCAGTAATGGCACACGTGCGTCGCCTGTACGACTTCGTGCAGCGAGAGCATGGAGAATATGTGGATGAGGACGTCCTGCGGGAGCTGGTTCACGCGCACCCTCGCGCTCAACCTGAGCCGCATCTCGCTGTGCAGCGCGGATAAATGGCCGAGGCAGACTGTGCGGAGGGACTCCATCGCCTCGAGACTCGATGTATGACGCGTGTCATGCGTCCTGGGTCGAACATGAGGGATTCAAATTCGCCGAGTCTGAGTGAACGTCGTGTGCGCACGATTCCTCGAAATACGGCCCGTTTGACAAGTAGGCCTGTTCAAACTGCCCTCTAAGAAGATTCTTGACCGCTTCACTGAAGGCGGATTCGCTGGCGGATGTGACCATGGTTGTGGGTGGGAGCCAACCCTTTCAGCGCTTACCGCGATTCACCGGGGCGCGGGAGCGAATCTGCTCCTGACAGACCTGACAACTAGTCTACGCGAGGGGACACGATGTCGTTTCACTTGCTCGGATTGCGGGTAAAGGCATAAATACAGCAAAAATGGGTGTGTGTATCAACAATGCGGGAGACAGAAGGTATAATGACTCCTTCGTCTGCCTCAAAACGCTTCTCCTTAGCACTGCACAAGCATTACTCTGGGTGAGGAAGCGCCACGTCGAAACCAACGGGCACGGGGAACGCGGGCGAGCTGTCGGCGTTCCACCCGAAGGATTGCGTACGCATAGTGCGTCCTCCCCAGCCGGCGCCGGGGTGGTCAATGGCGTGGTAGACGACGTAAGGCGTGCCGTCGCGGTCGGTTGTGAAGCTTGCGTGGCCAGGCGCGAGCGCGGCGTCGCTGCGCCACATGACGGGGCGGTCGTCCAGGCGCCACCAAGCGTTGGCATCCATCGGGTCCGCGCCGCCGTCAATGCCCATCAAAGCAAGGCTAGCACACATGCGTCAGAACAAGGGGTAGGGCGAGGAGGAAAAGAACAGACGCACCAGTAGTTGTCAGACCAGGAGCCCGCGGCGGAGTAGACGAGGAATGTACGACCGTTGTTGACGAGGACCTCGGGGCCTTCATTCACGCCCTGTCCGTCGCTGCGCTGCCAGTCGTTCTTGGGCTCGTGCAGCAGCACGCGGTCGGAGCAGATCTGCACGGGCGAGCACATCTCGGCGATATAGAGCTGCTGCTCGCGCGTGTTGCCCGGGTCCGTCCAGCCAGACCAGATGAAGTACAGCTTGCCGTTCGGCTCGTACTGCATGACCGTGCCGTCGATAGCCCAGTTGTCGTCCGGCGTCGAGACCTTGCCAACGAGGTCGAACGCCTGCGTCGGGTCCTGCGAGGTACCCTTGAGCACGTACATACGGTGCGAGTTGTTGTCGTCCGTGGTCTGCATCGCGACGTAGATGTACCAGTCGCCGTTGATGTAGTGCAGCTCCGGCGCCCAGAGCGCAGAGTAACCATCCGAAGGACTCCAGACCTTGGCGCCATGCTCGGCGAACTGCGTCAGGTCGCGCGACGCGTGGACGGTCAGACCACCATCGGCGGACTGGATGAGGTAGTAGGAGTCCTGTTCCTTCGAGTAGATGACCCACGGATCAGCGCCGGCGCCAGGCTTGATTGCTAGGGGGGAGAGTCAGCAATGGGGGCACGGAAAGTGTACTGTGCGTACGATTGTTGAACGTGGCAGGGAAGTCTGGCAGCGGAGGCGGGCCAGTCTCCTCAGGCGCTGGCGGCGCCACTGTCGTGGACGGCGGAGGCGGTGGGGCCTCAGTCGTGGCTGGCGGAGGAGGAGCTTCAGTCTCGACTGGCGGAAGCGGCGCAGTGGTAGTTGGCACTGGCGCGGGCGTGGAGGTGTTGCAAGTGCCGTTCAATGCGCGGCGGAACCGCATGCCCGCAGGTCGCGCATCGGCGGTGGAAAGTAAGAGCGAAGAGGCAAGAACGAAAGAGGCGGCGAACTTGAAGAGCATCGTCGCAAGAAGAAGAAGAAAAAAAGAGGTGGATGAGAAGAAAGAGAGCGCGGTTGTCATGCGGTCATTCTCGCGCCTACATATATGGGCGTCGTCGCTATCGGCTGCGGAGGGCGCGGTGCATCGCCCCTGCGGGTCGCCACGTCCTCTTCGGGGCATCACGCACGCGAATCCGCTGTGCATATCCGATTTCCTGATGGATCATGAGCTCAAATACCAATGATTGGCGATTCAGGTCGGCATGATCATGAGCCGTTGAGCACGACTTGCGCAGCACGACGCAACCTCCTTACATCCTCGACTTAACTTGGGCCATCCGAAGAACATCCAAAGTGGTTGAGACAGAGGAGGGAACGATAATCGTGCTGTTTGTGCATCAGGATCGCAAGTCGTTCATCAGCCGCGACGAAATCGGTCAAATTCTGCTGGGCTCGTTGTCTTGCGCCACGTTCGCATTTCACGGCGCCGTGAGCAGTCCGAAGGACCTACAACTAGTGCTGGGGAAATGCGGCGCCCCGGCCAGCACGATGTCGCTGTCGTCGCCCACACTGCGTAACACAGCTGCGGAAAGACGGACGAACGGAACAGGGTGACCCGACCATGTTGTTCGGGGGCCAAACGGGTCTCTTTGCAGGCAGGGTGGCGCGCATGTTCAGACGTAGACGAGGAGGAAGCAGACAAGTGGAGGTTGGGACCAAGGTGCGAACCGGACTTCCAATTTCGTTCCCCATGTCCCAGAAATCCCAAATGAGTTATCGGGTCTGAGACCGCCCGATTGAGTTATCGTAGGATATCGGGGCTCAGCGGCGAGTTATATTGGTGTATAGGGCCCGATAGGCAAGGCTCAGACCGTATCGGGGCCGATAAGGCGCCCAGCCACGGTCGATAGGCGCCTGTCGGAGCTGTAGGCGCCCATCAGGCCACCGCGGAGGCCCTATCGGGCACGACAACGCGTGATCGACGGCGTTCACAGACGAGGTGTGAGCATCTAAGAAAGTATGGTATATGTTATGTTCATGCATTAGCAGAAGAACTATCACGGAACGAGATCCTCACAGCTGCCAGAAGCGGCGGAGCCAAAACGGCATATAACTAACAAGTGGAGCTGCACCACCAATTCCCTCGTAACGCAGTGGCTACGCGTGCGGCGCATGTGGCGCTACACTTGGTGGTCGTTGGTTCGAGCCTCCCTCAGGTCGAAAGTAAGCTCACCAGTAATAAAGTAAGTAATTAGGTAAATAAGTAAGTTCCTGGTTACAGTAAAGCAAGTGGTACAACGAAATCCGAAGAGAAGGGGCGCCTCGCAGTAACAGCTGCGAGGTCTAGCTATTACTATTTGTGCATACGGCTCCAACAGCCTATAGGGCCTGATAGGCCGTTATAACGGCATCGGACCCGATAGGACCCTGTAGGGTCGATAGGTCGGAACAGCCGCGGATGCGGTCCGAGCTATTCTGATACCTCAGCTTCAGATCTGAGAGCCCTATAGGGCCTGATAATGAGTGATACGGGTCGATAACTCATGTGGGATTTTTGGGACACACGTCCTCACTCCTGTCTACCCATCACGTGCTACTACTAGTACTAGGCTTCCCGATTACTACCTCGGAGGGGAGTTTACCGTATGAGTAGAAGCCATGAATTCAGTATTATCAGTGATTGATGCACGACGCTGTAATTCGAATTTCACTTATCTGTCTGCTAGACGTGAGCTCTATTGACAAGACCTTATTTTCAATTTACCGACTTACTCAGGATTAAGTTTACTTGTGCGGAGTTTAAGAATTCATGCGAAAATTTTGGATCCAGCTACTCCAATTGTAAAGCTACGGCGAGCGACTCGTCATAGTCTCACTTCTGCTACGCTCATTGATACATCTGGTGTCCCACACCGAGTATGAACGCGAAAATTTGAGATGCTTTGAGTGGTCTGCCTGAAAGGAATCAACTAAATGTTCCGACTCGGGGCCGAGTCGGGCGGCGCGGTACCGATTTACCGAAGTCTTCCTTGTCTTCCTATTTTCGTCACTGTCGTCCGGTATGTGGTTACCTGTCGATGTATCAAGGCTGCCACCTCGTACTCTACCCTGAGTTCGACTACAACCTCGAGGCTCGTGAGTCGCACTGGCCGTGGTTCCTCGTCTTTGTCCGGAGTTCGCCTGTGTTAGCGCTGCAGTCTCCGTGCTGTGTCAACTGTGGACAGCTTATTCGGTAGCGTCAGAATTACCATATCGAGTGCAGTCAGGCCGTCGCCTTATCTGTTGGACCCACAGTTGATTTACCTCGTCTCTCCTGGACACCTCCCATCGATACGAACAGCAACTTCAAGGTGGTAGCCATATGGCCGTCAATGTCGATCACGTCAACGACGCCTTAGGATCTAGTAAGACCGTTCACACAGCTACGCTCGACGACTCGAACTTGGAGCTGTCGATCACCGTCCTCAGCCGCGCCATCTCCATGTCGTCTACACCACGGTGATACGATTATCGGCACTGTACACATAAACTCCTCGAAGAACTCAGGAATTCAAGATATATCTATCTCGGTGAGTGGTCTTGCATGTGTCGTCATCGTGTCCTCTAACACGTTCGTCGACAGCTACGCGGTCAACACAGCTGCTATGGGAAGGATACCACGTTTCTGAGGCTGTCTCACAGCGTTTGGTCACCAGAACGAAGGACTTCCCAGGAAGGGGTGTATGAACGCAATCTTCGCGGCACCAACATCTGGAATTTCTCCATCCCTCTCCCGGCCTGCTGCAATGCCTTGGATACTGGCACGAGCGATACGCCCTTGCCACCGAGTTTTGGAGGCTCAGGCTCAGTGCTGCCAGAGACCATCAACTACGAAATCTCCTGCACCGTGAGGAGACGATTCTTCTCCGGGCCGGACGAGCAGTGCGTAGCGCTTATTATAGAACTATAACACGACATTCTGAACCGTAGTCCTACAGACTCAGCGTACCCATACAGTACCGCCCCCAAACTGTCGCTGGCAGTGCTCCTCTTTCGCGTTCACATGCGTACAACAACGGTACCCCTATACCCGGTCCTGAGGTTGATGCAGAAGGCTGGAGCTCGTTCCGCTCGTCATGTTCTGGTGATTTCTTTTCGCGACGCGAGGTCAATATTGATTGCGAGGTGAGCCACGGACCCACCCTATCTTGAGACGCGCATTTCTCATCTCTCCCGTATTAGTTTTCGCTGGCCGCCCCTCTAGAGTACGCCAGAGGTGGTCCTATACCTTTCGCCGTGCGCGTGTCAACGACGGACCAGCAGCTCCTCGACCTGCTCGCTGTGACGCCCGACTTCCTCTCGATACACCTCCAGCGACAGGTGTTGTGCAACACGACGCTGTCAGCGACGTTTGAGAAGACTGTGAGCTCTGGGCGATACTGGGTTACCGCAAAGATACAAGGGGCGTTACTCATCGCGGGTGAGATCAACGCCTCGGCCATCCTTCAACCCTCCTTCCAGTACGGCGCATTGGAAGTCGCGGTAAGTCGTTATCTCGTCTCTAGCGAGCGTACCGCTTGATATCGACTCTCAGTACTTGGTTCAGTTCTTCATCGGCGCTCCTGGCTTGCATCTGAAGACTGCGTCTCCAATTGGCGCCATCCCCGTTCAGATCTGCGCACGCCGTGCGCCGGGTCCACGACCCATCTCATACGCTCCAACCGTCTCCTCAGAATGGGACACGACAGCAGCATTGTACAGTCTACCGACTATCATGGGTGCTGCTTTGTTTCATAAGGGCGCAGACGGTGAAATTGTTTTAGGATGAGTGTCAAATGCAGTACCTGCGTACACCTGACCGGCATCTGGACTTGTGTCGGGTGTTACAAATTGAAAAAGCCAATGCGCGGTATCGTTTATGTGCGCTATACTAGTAGTATTTTACGAGTGTACGAGATCGATGCAAAGAGGGTATGAAATGAAAGAGGGTATAGCGTAGTCCTTCACTAGGAGTTGATAATCAACCCAGTCTGGTGCCCAGATCCTCCCCGTAGACGTGTCGGATAGGCGACGGACCGCGGCTCTCGCTAAGGCTACGCTCCAACCATTCAACTATTTGGCTGCCGACCTCGTCATGTCGCTCAGGGCGGGGTTGAGTCAAGTTGGAATCGAAGAATGGCCGATTATGACCGACGGGGGTGACCGCAAGTATTGGCATTCTAGTGATTGCAGCGGGTTTGGGTGCGGGGCGTGGGTTCTCGAAGTGTCCGTCGTCGAGCAGGTATGACTCGGGTGACCAACAGGAGACCAGATGTGGCACGGGAACGTCCTCGTTCACATCGGTGCGCGGAGGACTCGACGACGCGGTGTCCTGCGAAGAGGCAGGTTGAGACAAGGGCCATGGATCGAAGTTGACCGAGGCGCCGCTCGCAAAAGCGTACGCCCTCGACGCCTGCGCGAGGATCTGCGCACGCGAGGAGTCGTTTTGCTCGGCTATAGCGAGGTCCATGCAGAGCGCGCCGAGCTGGCGCCATCCAGCGCTGCTCAATGCGGACGAGGCGTCCGGAACGACGACGGCAAGATCGAGCGCACCAACCCGAACGAGTTGAATGAGCTCGGGCTGAACGAGTCCGTCAGCAGTGTCCCACTGGGACTCCGGCGTTGTGTCGATCTGGACGGGGATGGGACTTGGCTGATGCGGAGCGACGTAGGAGGTGCAAGGAGGCGCGACAGGCTCGTGGCGAGGGGTGAACGGGTTGCGGAAGAAGACAGTGTCTACGGGCTCAATCCGAGACGGGGAACGCGGGCGCTCATCCGCCACAGTGTTCTGCACGAGTGCGCGCCTCTGAAGTGCCTTGTCGAGGCGGACGTGTTGCAGGAGAGCTTGCAACTCGGCGTCGACCGCCGCCACCTCTTGGGCAAGGTCGAATTCCTGCAGAAGGAGGTTAACAAGATCCAATGTGAAGTCGAAGAGGTACAGACCGAGATGTAAGTGTTCCCTGAAGGACTAGGGTGCCCGTTGACGGGCGCCGAACGGCTGATGACAGGTGACGCGAGGTCCATGGAGTACGTGTAAGCCTGCATGATGAGGGGGGATGCGTGGTGAATGGTTGAGCAGTCTTCGTCCCTTGCGCCCTTTTATGCCTTTCAAGTGAAGCGTACGTGGTGGTCGCCACAGATGCGTGGTCGACGAGGTTTCCCGGACGACCAGTGAAGCGTCCCAATATTATGAACTCCCAGGTGCCACCAAGCGGTGATCCTGGCACGTGAAGCGCGAGGGGAAGCGCAGGTTTATTGTCGCCTCAGTACACCATCACCGAGGTCAATGCAAGCACATTGCAGCAATGTAAGGTGGGCCCGGGCGCCTGCGTGAAGCCAGTTTCCAACTCGACATAAATCTAAAGTGGCTGATGAGCCCGAGTGACGCGGAGACTGCGTTCCGAGTTCGCGAGAGCCGGAAGGAAATGTTCAAGAGCAAGTGACGATTCGGCGAAACGCGACGCGCGCCTCGCTACTTCGCCTCGAACTACAACATGCTCGACACCGACACGACCTTCAGCGACGCACTTGGGGGTCTATTGAAAACCCAATTCGAGCGTATCTACCTTATGCATGAACCATACTTCGAGGAAACGTGCGTTATTCGGGTATTACTGTGTGCGAAGGCGGTACTAATCTTTGTCTCAGCACACGCGGCACGCAACAGTCTAAGACTCTGCAGGCGATGGATTCCATCAGAAATATCTGTCTCGGCCATCTGTCTGCGCTCCATAGCGAGTTTCGACTGCGACTGAGTGCCGGCGTCCGCATCAACCGGCTCCCACAGGACGTTCTCATCCACATATTCTCCATGCTCCCGCTACACGAGGTCGTAAAGTCGACTCACGTCTGTCATTACTGGCGGACAGTAGGTCGCAATACGGCTGCGCTTTGGACGGATATATCATTATCTGGAGCCGCCTTCACATCCACGTCACAACTGCTAGCGCTGTCGAAGGCCGCCCCTGTTGACCTGCGCCTCTTTCGATCGGCAATGTCACAGCCTGCACTCGTGACGGCCATGCTATCCCTTAGTCGTCATATGGGACACCTTCGCTCTCTCGCGGTCGTTCCGCACTCTCGGAAGCCGCGTGCAACTCGTGGTGTTCCCAGCAATCCGCCGGAATGGACAGTATACGCTGCACCCCGCCTGAGATCTCTAGTGATCTGGTGGCCTGAATACTGCGACCACCGTCTGTCCATTTCTGTGGCACCGGGAACCAGTCACAGCGACTTTCCCAGTCTCGTCCATCTCGACTTTCGAGGTAGGCTCCAATACAACGACTTTCTCCCTATGTGCAAATCACTGGATACACTTCGACTTGACATTCCTGTCGATCTCCCACTGTCTCGCTTGCTCTCACTCATATGCACCAACACGGCCCTCCGTCGTCTCGAGTTGCACTTCCCGAAGGTTTCCGAGGTCCCCGACATAGCATCGCATCCTTGGGCGGACGTGACTACATTACCGGATGTCCCCGTCCAAAACACCGTCGCCATTTGCGAAGTCGTATCTGGAGATCTAGACGGCTGGGATTCCGCCGACGTTGATTTCAGGCTGCGTCACGAGCAGATATTGTTCCGCGCATTAGCCACTCAGCATATACGCCTCCTGACCATCACGTGCTCACCTCGAACCCTGGATGTAGCCGAGTCCCTGCTCCGTGACATGTCAACTCTCCGACATGTAGAGCTTAGGCCTGCAGAGGTCAAGGTCGAGGATGACCGTGGCTTCATCAAACTATTCCATCGTGCCGACACCCTTCTCACGAATGTTCTGGCACCCTCCATGGATCACGTCTATACCCTCAGGCTCAGCATCCTGGAGTGGACCTCCTTCAATTGGGGCATCTTCGGGTGCCTGGAGGAGCTACAACTCGACGGTACGGTCAGTCAAAGCCACGAAATGCGACGCGCAGTGGGTTGCCCTAGCCTCCGTCGGGTTACCTTCTTGTTGTCGCGCTACGGCGCTCATGACTGGGACATCGAAGATTCGTCGCCCGAGCATGACGAGGATGCCCTGGTCGCCATCGCGTTGGCTTTGACTGTGGGGCGCCTTGACGCCTGGCCACGACCGCTGCAACAACTGACGATTACTGGTGACTGTATCACTCGCGACTTTACATTTGACACAAGGCACACGTCTTTGGTGTCTCAGATTCAGCTCACTACGCGACCAGGACCAAGTCGCTTTGATGGTGCTATCAAAACGCTTCGCGAAGCTTACGCCTAAATAGCTATATGAACTCTCTTCTCTGTCCGTAGCTTGTGCGTTCACCTCGGCCGTTCGGTTTTCAGCTGTGCTGGACTGTAATTCCAGGCCCACGAGTCGTCCATCCCGTTTCGCGTTGCCATCGAGTCATCGACGCAACATCGACGAGGACCTCTCCCGTATAGTGGACGGAAGTATGTAACACATCAAATGGCGTCATATAGAGTACCCAAGCGTGCAACGGGCCAGCTTGTTTGCACACTTTCACCTGGACGAGCATCCGCCACGCTTTTGGAGTGCAGGTACAACGCTGTCCGGAGTGTCCGCAGCGAAGACGACGATTGCTGCGCGACGCCGAATTCAAGAGTCGGACGTGTAAATCTTGTTTGTACAACGATTAAGTACGCCCTTCATCCCTCCTTGGTTCCGCTCACAAAAGTCGGGATTCTCTTATAGCTCCACGGCGCTAAGATCCTATCGCCGGCACAGGATTGTCGTCCGAACATTCCCACGGTCTATCTCTCGTCCTCTTTCGGCAGCTGGATCGGCGGCCGATGATGCTTTCCTGCGCCGCGGTCAGCAACGCGCGCGCACCCTCCGCAGCCGACAACGGGGTCATATAGCTGCAGCAGCCATGTCGCTCACAGCACCATCTCATCCTCTTTCGCTTTCGTTTCGCCATTTTTCTTTCCGCGATGCTGTTGAAGTTCGCCGTGTCACTCATTCTCGCTTCCTCTGTCTTGCTGTCCGGTGTGCACGCTGCAGCGGGGACGTCGTGCGCCGTCTCGACGACGACGACGGCGCCTACGACAACATCTGCGCCTCCGAAGACGACGACTTCGAAGTCGACTGCGACGCCCAAGCCCACGAACGCGGGTCTGCCACCGCTTCCCACCTTCCCGAAGACGTTCAAGAACCGTGCGTCGTGACTTCCTGCGTCGCTCTGCAGTTCGTAATGCTGGATTGCAGCGATCAAGCCTGGTACGGGTGCCGATCCTTGGGTCATCTATTCCAAAAAATACGATACATACTACCTGATCCAGTCCGCTGGTGGAGGCCTCAAAGTCCACTCGTCGCGCGACCTCACAACCTTTGGCCAAAATGTCACCAAGGTTTGGTCGACGCCGAAGGACATGACGGGCGTCTGGGCCCCAGAGCTGGTACGAATTCTGCTATTTTCATGCACAACACACTGGGCACGGGGAAGTGGATTGTTTGAGATTCTCCCGAGATTCTCACCGTGCGTTCCTGTAACTTAGTACGAGGATATCGTGAAGTCCGCATACTGTGAACCTCAAAGAAAACTCTAAGCTTTTCTTCAGTTCCAACTCCAAAAGATGTTAGAGATTCCCAGCAAGGGATCCTCGATGAAATCTCAGACAGTGCTTTGGAGACATCCTCAGCTTCATACGAGGTTTTCGTGAGGATCTTTGGGTGTGAACCTCGTACAAACCTCAGGCAGTACTAGGCCGCATGATGAGAGGATAGTCAGAAATTTTATCACTGTAACTATTGGAGTATCTCATGAAAACCCCATGTGAGACTTCCTTGTGGTTTTCATACCGATATCCTCTTACAGATCACTGAGTCTGCCGACGGTGTTTGAATGTGGTTTTCATTAAGGATTACAGTGTGGGAACCTCATAAGAATCTCGAAGGAATGTATAACAAACACAGGAAAATGTACAGTGTTTACCATGTACTATTGGATCAAAATCCTCCTGAGGAATTCATTCGAGAATCCCAAGAGGGGTGTTGGGATGATATCCACTGAGGATTCACAACCACTAGGTTAGACAACATACAGAGGTCTCCCTAAGGTTTGCAAGGATGGAATTTCGAGGGAACCTCTTTGATTCGGCATGTAAAGTGTACGAGATTTCCATGAGGTTTGCATCCCGATATCCTCATATAGATCACGAAGTCTACTGATGATGGTAGAATGTGGTTTCGTTAAGGATTACAGTGCGGGAACCTCATAAGAATCTCAAAGGAATTTATAACAGACACAGGAAAATGTACAGTGTTTACCATATACTATTGGATCGAAATCCTCCTGAGGAGTTCATTCGAGATTCCCAAGAGGGGTGTTGGACTGCTGTGGAATGATATCCACTGAGGATTCACAACCACTAGGTTAGACAACATACAGAGGTCTCCCTAAGGTTTACAAGGATGGAATTTCAGGGGAACCTCTTTGGTTTGGCATGCAAAGTGTACGAGACTTCCATGAGGTTTGCATCCCGATATCCTCGTACAGGTCACTAAGTCTACTGATGGTGTAGAATGTGGTTTCGGCAAGGAACACAGTGCGGGAATCTCATAAGAATCTTGAAGGAAATTTATGACGCGGGAGCAACATAAGGAACAAGATGGACGTCGGAGACGGAGACGGAGACGGAGACGGAGACGGAGACGGAGACGGAGACGGAGACGACGGAGACGACGGAGACGGCGGAGACGGCGAACAGAGACAGAGACGAAGATGTAGACA
Organism: Exidia glandulosa HHB12029; assembly: GCA_001632375.1. Taxonomy (NCBI): domain Eukaryota; kingdom Fungi; phylum Basidiomycota; class Agaricomycetes; order Auriculariales; family Exidiaceae; genus Exidia; species Exidia glandulosa. The sequence goes on from KV426556.1 coordinate 18,130, forward strand.
TTGAGACAGAAGTAGGGACATAGAGACGGAGACAGACACGGAGACGACAGAGACGGAGACGACGGAGATGGAGACGACGGAGACGGCGAACAGAGACAGAGACCGAGACCGAGACGGAGACGGAGATGGAGACGGAGACATTGAGACATTGAGATGGAGACATAGATATTCAGACGGAGACGGAGACGGAGACGGAGACAATGAGACATAGACGGAGACGGAGATGGAGACATTGAGATGGAGACATAGATATTCAGACGGAGACGGAGACGAAGACAATGAGACATAGACGGAGACAGAAGTAGGGACTTCGAGATGGAGACATAGACATTGAGACAGAGACAGAGACAGAGACAGAGACAGAGACGTAGATGTAGACGGAGACGGAGACGGAGACGGAGATGGAGACGGAGACGGAGACGGAGACGGAGACGGAGACGGAGACGGAGACGGAGACGGAGACGGAGACGGAGACGGAGACATTGAGACATTGAGATGGAGACATAGATATGACGAAGATGGAGATGGAGATAGAGACGGAGTTCATCTCAATGTCTATGTGTCAATGTCTCAATGTCTATCTCTTGGTCTCAGTCTTCATCTCTGTCTCTGTCTCTGTCTCAATGTCTATGTCTCCATCTCAAAGTCCCTACTGCCGTTTCCGTCTATGTCTCATTGTCTCCGTCTCCGTCTCCGTCTGAATATCTATGTCTCCATCTCAATGTCTCCATCTCCGTCTCCGTCTCCGTGTCCGTGTCCGTCTCTGTCTCCGTCTCCGTCTCCGTCTCAATATCTATGTCTCCATCTCAATGTCTCAATGTCTCCGTCTCCGTCTCCGTCTCCGTCTCCGT